>JADRCD010198845.1:0-18517 GCA_019843815.1 Montemys delectorum | reverse complement strand
ATTGCTCTTTCTAAGTCTGTGAAGAATTGAGTTGGAATTTTGATGGGGATTGCATTGAATCTGTAGATTGCCTTCGGTAAGATGGCCATTTTTACTATATTAGTCCTGCCTATCCATGAGCATGGGAGTTCTTTCCATCTTCTGAGATCTTCTTCGATTTCCTTCTTCAGAGACTTGAAGTTCTTGTCAAACAGATCTTTTACTTGCTTAGTTAGAGTTACACCGAGGTATTTTATATTATTTGTAACTATTGTGAAGGGTGTTGTTTCTCTAATTTCTTTCTCTGCCTGTTTATCCTTTGTGTAGAGGAAGGCCTCTGATTTGCTTGAGTTAATTTTATATCCAGCTACTTTGCTGAAGTTGTTTATCAGGTTTAGGAGCCCTCTAGGGGAATTTTTAGGGTCACTTAAGTATACTATCATATCATCAGCAAATAGTGATAATTTGACTTCTTCCTTTCCAATTCGTATCCCTTTGATCTCCTTTTGTTGTCTAATTGCTCTGGTTAGAACTTCAAGTACAATATTGAATAGGTAGGGAGAGAGTGGGCAGCCTTGTCTAGTCCCTGATTTTAGTGGAATTGCTTCAAGTTTCTTTCCATTTAGTTTGATGTTGGCTACTGGTTTTCTGTATATTGCTTTTACTATGTTCAAGTATGGGCCTTGAATTCCTGATCTTTCCAAGACTTTTATCATGAAGGGATGTTGGAATTTGTCAAATGCTTTCTCTGCATCTAGTGAGATGATCATATGGTTTTTTTCTTTGAGTTTGTTTATGTAGTGAATTACGTTGATGGATTTCCATGTATTGAACCATCCCTGCATCCCTGGGATGAAGTCTACTTGATCATGGTGGATGATCGTTTTGATGTGTTCTTTGATTCGGTTTGCAAGAATTTTGCTGAGTATTTTTGCATCGATATTCATAAGGGAAATTGGTCTGAAATTTTCTTTCTTTGTTAGGTCTTTGTGTGGTTTGGCTATAAGAGTAATTGTGGCTTCATAGGACGAATTGGGTAGAGTGCCTTCAGTTTCTATTTTGTTGAATAATTTGAAGAGTATTGGTATTAGGTCTTCTTTGAAGGTTTGATAAAACTCTGCACTAAAACCATCTGGTTCTGGGCTTTTTTTGTTGGGAGATTATTAATGACTGTTTCTATTTCATTAGCAGATATGGGACTGTTTAGATTGTTGATCTGATCTTGATTTAACTTTAGTACCTGGTATCTGTCTAGGAAATTGTCCATTTCATCCAGGTTTTCCAGTTTTGTTTTTTGTTTTTTTTTTCCAAATAAAAAAATTATTTTATTTTAGCGCATATGCCTGTGGGCACACATACGCTATAGCACATGATGGTTCTCTCCTCCTACCATGTGGGTTTTGGGGACATGAACTCAGGTTGTCACACTTGGCAGCAAGTGCTTGAACCTGCTGAGTCCTCCTTCTTTCTAGTCCTAATAATGGAGATGCTAAAAGGTACCCATAATCCAGTACCATGCAACAGACCACAACATAACTTCTACTCCTGCCACAGGATTAAGCTAAACCAGCTCTCTTGGAAACATGAGTCGAGGTAGGCTTTCACTATATAGCCTGGGCTGACCTTGAATTTAAGGTAGTTCTCCTATCACAGACTCCCACATGCTAAGATTAGATTAATCTAATACCAGATATCTAGCTACAAGGCTTATGCTCTTCCACTAGACATATTCATAACCCGTAAGATGGTGGTTTTACATTGTAGGCCAGGCTGGCCTTGATTTTATGGGGATCCCTATGCCTCAGCTTTCTACCCGCAGGGATTTCTGCTGTAAGCCATCACACTTGGCCAGGCTTGGTTTTAAATTCTTTTTTTTTTTGTTTTGTTTTTTGAGACAGGGTTTTTCTGTGTAGCCCTGGTTAGCCTGGAATTCACTCTGTAGACCAGGCTGGCCTCCAACTCAGAAATCCACCTGCCTCTGCCTCCTAAGCGCTGGGATTAAAGGTGTGCGCCACTACTGTCTGGCTACATTTTCCTCTCATATTTTTCTTTTTTTCTCTGTGTAGCCCTAGCTGTCCTGGAACTTACTCTGTAGACTAGGCTGGTCCTGAACTCAGAGATCACCTGTCTCTGGCTTCTGAGCTTAACTTTAGTACCTGGTATCTGTCTAGGAAATTGTCCATTTCATCCAGGTTTTCCAGTTTTGTTGAGTATAGGCTTTTGTAGTAGGATCTCATGATATTTTGGATTTCCTCAGTGTCTGTTGTTATGTCTCCTTTTTCATTTCTGATCTTGTTAATTAGTAAACTATCTCTGTGCCCTCTAGTTAGTCTGGCTAAGGGTTTATCTATTTTGTTGACTTTCTCAAAGAACCAGCTCCTGGTTTGGTTGATTTTTTGTCCTCTTTTTGTTTCTATTTGGTTGATTTCAGCCCTGAGTTTGATTATTTCCTGCCTTTGACTCTTCTTGGGTGAATTTGCTTCTTTTTGTTCTAGCACTTTCAGTTGTGCTGTCAAATTGCTGGTGTATGCTCTCTCCAGTTTCTTTTTGGAGGCATTTAAAGCTATGAGTTTTCCTCTTAGGACTGCTTTCATTGTGTCCCATAGGTTTGGGTATGTTGTGGCTTCATTTTCATTAAACTCTAGAAAGTCTTTAATTTCTTTATTTCTTCCTTGACCAAGTTATCATTGAGTAGAGTGTTGTTAAGCTTTCACGTGTATGTGGGCATTCTACTGTTTATGTTCTTATTGAGGAGCAGCCTTAGACCATGGTGATCTGATAGGATGCAAGGAATTATTTCAATATTCTTGTATCTGTGGAGGCCTGATTTGTGACCAATTATATGGTCAATTTTGGAGAAGGTACCATGAGGTGCTGAGAAGAAGGTATATTTTTTTTTTGCTTTAGGATAAAACGTTCTATAGATAAAAATATGGAACGCTTCACGAATTTGCGTGTCATCCTTGCGCAGGGGCCATGCTAGTCTTCTCTGTATAGTTCCAATTTTAGTATATGTGCTGCCGAAGCGAGCACAACAAGGGCTTTCTTAACTCCTGAGCCACCCTCATTTATCCTAAGGAACATTTCATACCTTTGTTTCATGAACCAACTTAAAATTTTGTTGATGTTTGGTCCTATTTGATGGTTGCTATGATATCCTAAAGCACAGATACAAAAAGCTCTTGGTCACAGGAGCATGTTCCTCAGTGATTTTCATTCTATAATTTAGATGCAACCTAATAAAGAATAAAGTTTGCATTATGTGGCCTTTGCTGGTTATGTCCATCCCAGTTGGAAATTGCATTTGCAAAAGACAAACCCTGATGTGGCCTTTTAAGATCTGGTGTCCCTTAGCTTTAATCCTGGGCTGTTTGCTTAGCATCATCTTTTTTTGGTCTCTTACTTACCTTCTGAGAGTATGAACTCTGATAGAAGCAAAATTGCAATATAAAACCCAGAAATGGTAGAGACAAGACAGTTTCTGAATATGTAGTACAGATGAAAGGGAGGAGGTCTTACATCTGTGTTTGTCCTCTTTCATCTACCAATTTTTTTTTTTTTGACTTTAGCAGCACTTACAGAACATCCTGCTGTAGAGATATATTACTGAAATCCACTCAGGAAGACTCATATTTCTATATGTCTTTAAAATCTAGGCCCTGTTCTTTTTCTTGAATTATTTTTATAATTTTTGCATATCTAAATGTTTCTTAAAGTATTTGTGTGTATGTACTTAAGTGCATTTTAACAGAACAGATTACATACTGCCATGTTGAAGTATTTTAATGGTTGAAGTATTATTTTTCCAATAGTACCACAGAGTTCTCAAGGGGAAACCTATTGCGTGCACCTGTGGAATTTTCCCATGCAGGGTTTGGCACGTGAGGCAGAAAATAAGAGGACCAGATCAAGGATCAGGTTCTGATTGATGAAAGTGTATCTGGCACTTTAAGAAAGTTCACTGGCAGAGAAAATCAGTTCAATAGATGTAATTGCTCTTTTAAATATGCTAAAAATTTAAGATACTTCACAATAACTTCTGGAGACAGGTTTAAGAACACATGCACAGGACTTGGGCAGTGGTGGTGCACGCCTTTAACCCCAGCACTTGGGAGGCAGAGGCAGGCAGATTTCTGAGTTCAAGGTCAGCCTGGTCTACAGGGTGAGTTCCAGGACAGCCAGGGCTATATACAGAGAAACCCTGTCTGGGGAAAAAAACAGAACACACACAGAGATGTCCTGTAGATATGTTGGGTAAAGAATAGATTCAGATGGTAAAATAAGTTTTCCAAGATGTCAGTTATTACTGGCTAACCCACATTCAGAGAAAGAAATAACTTATTTGATACTTTTATAAATGGTTGTGTTATTTCTGTTTGTGTCAAAGCATCAAAAAGGGAGAGAGTAGTGATTCTTAGTGGCTGGCCATATGGCTAATTTATACTCAGCATCTCTTCAGTTACAATTCCATATGTGTAAGAGTGAGAAAACCAGAATTTTACAAGAAAAATGTGTGCAGAAGCACCTGGTGCCATATCAGGCACATAACAAGTAGCCAACACTGTCCATTTGCTATGTAACAATTAGAGGCAGAAGGAGGCAGAGGGAGGCAGAGGCAAGAGTGAGAAGGTGGCAAACCAGCACCTTCACCTGTAGCCTAGGACAGGTGCTTAAGTTTTCTGCACGATGGTTTCATTTGCTCAGAAAATGGAGATGCTAAGACCTTGTTCATGGGGAGCATTAAATCCTTCATTGCACAGAATGCCTTTGGAACAGTGGTTGGCAGTGACAAACACTCAATAAATTTCAATAACTCTTAAATTACATGCCAAGGACTGTGCTAAGAGTTGTCAAGGGTCATAGCTCTCAGAGATAAATGCAGTTTGGTTCAGTTTGCAAGTTTCCTAGTGTGTATGGTGGGAGGAAGGCAAGGTGGGCAGCCTTCATTACACTGGCCAATTCTTAGTATTACAGGCAGAATCACCCCATGTGAGCTCGAAATGTCTTCCCACCCTCTTCTGTGCCTATGTTTTCTTCTGCCTCCTACATTCCTTTGGAAGTAAGAGCCAGCACCATTCATCTTTGGTAATTATTAGCCCTCACAGCCACTAGTGCAGTAAATTGTAATCAGGTGGTTTGAAAGTTTGTTAGGAGCAGAAAGTACGGTAATTCCACTGGTGGTGCAATGTGTCATTAGAGGGTTTGAGGTGCTAGAGGTAGGGAGAGACTCCTGGATCTTACTTTACATTAGAACCTTTCCTAGTTGACTCATTGAGGCAGACTCTAATGGCTGCCTGCTCCTGCATGGCCTTACCTTGGAACTTCTCCTGGTTGTCTAACTGAGGCTAATATTGAGGGTGGCCTGCACAATATTTTCATCTTGCTGATAGAACCCTGGATTTGTTCGCATTTTTGCTTAAGTACATTTTGAAGCCAAAGGACATTTTATTAGGATTTTGAAAGAGAAACAACAGGGCCGGCAAGGAGCTGACTCTGCGGATGCAGGAAAGATGGGGAAGAGGAGGAGAGGAAGCCATGGCTTTTCGAGACAGCAATCAGCCATACAGTGGAAGGGGATGGGGTTAAGGGAACAAGTGAGATTATCAAGACTCCTAGAAAAGCATGCTTTGGTTTTAACCAACATAAAAAAAAAAGAAAAGAGAAAAAGAAAAAAGAAGAAACAGAGAAAAAGAAGGAAAATGGAAAGTGGGAACTTGTTTGTTTTTGTGTGTTAGAATTCACAATCCACACTAAAAACAAGAAAAGAAAGAAAAATAGAACAAGACAAACAAACAAACAAACAACAACAAAGACCCTCAGACCTAGTTTTACTAAAAACGGGCAGGATTACCTTTGTTGTTTGGTGGCAGCTCCATAAGCGGCTCTATATATTTTGTGGCCTGAGGTTTGTAATGTGTTGTAGGTTCCACTTGGCATCAGGAGTGCATTGTGATTGGCTTTAGGAGTCACCACAAGACCGAGACAGGCTTGGGGAATGGAGCCTTGGTTAAAGTTTCACAGCCCCCAAAAGGACTTAATATGGGGAACTGTTTCCTTCCTGCATGTTATCTGCATGTGGCAATTCAGCATCCGTAGCGGGCCTAGAATAGTAAGCAGGAACAGTAGCTTTTGTATCTGTGCATGAATATTACTTACTGCCAGAATGAGACCGAGCTTATTGACAATTCTACCCACATTACTCCCTGTAATAGACTTGAGTGCTGAGAAACTTGTTTATTTGAATAAGTGGAGGGGAATGGAAGATAGTTATATAACGGTGCTTCATTTATTCCTTCTGAATAATTGCTCTAATCAGAAATTTATTTTTGGTGCTCTCTCTGCTGACATTAGGTCCTTTGGTTTTATCAAAGGCAAAGTTTTATTTGAAAGTTATCTAAGTCCAACAGCAACAGAGATGTGTAGTGCCCTCAGTATGGTCACTGACTTTCTCTACCTGGAAATGACATATCTAATGGTCTCCTTGAGCTACAAAGATGCTTAACGCCACAAGGCTGGCCATGAGAAATGCTTGCGTTTTATGAAGCAATGGTGAGATTATGAAGAAGGAATTACGATGGGAGAACAAAAACAGAATTATGCTTAAAATTCAGTTATCTCTCAGGGTAGTTATACTTAAGAAGACTTACATATGAAAACCAAGGAACAGGATACTGTTACTATAGTACAACACATGTCCCAGTATCGCCTTTTGAAATCATGGTCAGGAACAAGGAATAACTTCCTAAACATTTATAAAAAGTTTTTATAAAAAGCCCCCAAATTGCCTCACTCTGATACTTCTCTATTGGTATAACCAAACTCAGCTCATTAAGTTTGAATTTATTCTCAGAGGATCGAAAGCTGGTTGTCCAAGAACAAGAGGTCCTGTATTGGCTGATTCTTATTGGAGAGATTAGAGACTGTTAAAGGCTTTGCTTTGTCTGCAATTTGGGACATATCTTCTGTCATCAACGTCCCATTTTAATATCTTATGTATGTGTGTAGCATTAATGTGGCACTGCTATTAATAAATAAGAAATATGATATAGCAACTTTCAGAAAATGGGAATGTTAGTAGAGAATTATATTAAAAACCAGAAGGAGCTAACATTAACCTTTTCAGGATGATATTTATTTCTTTGGTAAGAAATGAAACAAAACGAGAGAAATGACCACATTACTAAAACTCAATTTAATCAAAGACATACAATCAAATATCAAGGTCTTGGTCAATTCAGTGGTTCTCCTTTGTATTAAGGATATAGGTACTTGAAAAATATTTAAATTGCTTTAGTTTTATATAAAAGAAATCCCTGTCATCAGATTCATGTTTTAATGTTTGCCTGTATTTCCATGTAAATTATTTCCGTTAAGCTACACTCCAGTTAGTTTCAAAAGATTTAGGATTCCTTTAGCATTAGGAATCTCACTGCTTTTTTCCCCCTTGATATCTTAAAGCATTCCTGTTTCAGTCTTGGTGCTATTTTCTCTCCTGATGCTCACCTCAGTGGCTCTCCGGATGATCACCTAATGAGTCCATCAAGCCTCTCTGGCATTCTTGTTTCTTCTATCTGACTTCAATCTAATGTTTCATGTCTCAAAGCACACACTTGGCTCTATGCTTAAACAGCTGCAATATCGAGGGGTGAATAGCTTTTCAAAGGGCAGTGAAACAAAGGTACACTCATGGTGAAGGTACCCAGGAGGATCTGGACATGTAGAGATCTGGGAGCTTTGGTAAGGCCCTTTCCCATATTGCAGTTGTAGACCTAGGTGATGTCGTGCAACCCAGAACTTCCACCAAACTAATGGAGAGAGTTTACATTTTTGTTGCTATAAAGGAAAAAAATACAACAACCCTGACTAAAAGCAACTTAGACAAGAAAAGGGTTTCTTCAGCTCATGATTCCTAGCTACTGTCTATCATTGGAGGGAAGTCAAGGCAGGGCCTCCAGCAGCTAGCCCATCATATCCACACTCAAGGGCTGAGGGGCTGAGGAGCTGAGAGACAAATGCAGTGTACTGTTCACCTGTGCTCAGCCAGACTGCCCAAGGCCCAGCCCAGCAATTGGTGCCACCCACATTCATGGTGGATTTGCCCACCCCAATTAACAATCAAGACAATCCCTACAGACATGGGCACAGGCCAACATGATATAAATAGTTTTACAGCTAAGCATCTCCTTCCAGGTGATTGATTTTAGACTGTGTCATGGTAACATTTAAAGCTAACCAGCACAAGAAGTATTAATCATTCCTTTAGGATCCTATAAAAATAATAGTTATGTCCTGCATTTGATTCACAATCTTGAAACTGTGATCAGAAGGACAAAGAAATTGGGTGAAGTTATTTGAAAGATCTAAAACCAGCCAGGAAAAGACAATTAGAATAAATGGGAATTCCTGAGAACAGGTGAAACAGAAACAAAATAGTGTTAATGGGTAGTTAAAAGAAGATGAAATTGGGAAATTCTCTCACACAGGTGCATAACGCAATCACAAATGTTGAGTAATGTTTGTGGTAGCAGAGAACTGGAGGTGACCTAACATTCACTCAAGAGAAGGGGCAGGGCAGTTACAGAGATGGAGAGCTTCTACGGTGGACTGACTTTAAATCTGTTTGAAGCTGCCCTTTCACACAATGGCATGAATAGATGGTAAGAACAAAATTATTGCAATTATTTCAGAATCAGGATGTGGGCCACATTTTCAACCTATCAATGGAAACTTGAAACACATGCTCAGAGAGCAGCAACCCATGTTTCACATCCTATGAAACTGGAAGGGGGATGGCATACTTCATAGACACCTCTGGAGCCTCCCAAAACAAGGTCCACAGAGATAGGTTTGTTCATTATATTTTCTTTAGCAGAGAGGAAAAATTTGGTAGCCCTTTGAAACAAAAACTCATCATTTTAGCAGGAAATAAAAATCTGATGTGCTCCAAACACCTGAAATTTAACTATTGGATCAGTATAGTTACTTCCATAATGCGAAACAGACATCAAAAGGCCCGTGGGCAATGGCAATAGTGGTTCCAGTGACATTGCAAAGAGGTGATATCCGTCACATAGTCTTCCCCTCCTATCAGCTGTGCGGGTAGCATGTTAGCTCATGATTGTCCAGCTACATCACTGAACTCAGTGGACTTGGCTAATAAGGCAAGTGCTTTTAAAGAAATTCTTTTTTTTTTTTTCCTCTTTAAACCATTTATTTTCCCCGGCTGGAAGGTGGGCATCGTTACGAGTGGATAAACACTGAACATTGCGTGCAGCGAGGCTCCAAGAACAGCGGTGGAGGTAAGTGAGGAGGCCAGGACTCAAGCGAAGGTGGAACCGTTCCAGCCCACGTTGGCTGCGTTCATGTGGTAATAGTTGATGTAGACCCGGTACAGGCTGATGTGCAGGCGATCGGACAGCAGGCCGCACAGCAGCTTGCTGTAGTTGCGGTTCTGGGCGCCACCGATCTTGCCGACGCTGTGCAGGCTATAGAGGGCGCAGGGGTCGCTCGTGCCGCTAAAAGTCATGAGCTGATCCGGGACCACGTGCTCTGCGATGTACTGTGCGGGCTTGCCCGTGGCCTGCGCCAGCTGCTGGGTGAGCTCGGAGAGAAACTCCTCTGGCACGGAGGCGCAGGGAACATTGGTGTTCACGATGAACATAGGCATGGTGGCGGAGAAGGCGGCGAGTAAGGACCGGAGGACAGGGAAAAGCGTGGTGTGACCAAGAAATTCTTTTCTGTTACGATTTCACAGTGCATCCCTCAGACTCATCAAGAATGTAATCGCTTTAGAGATTCTGCTCTGTCGGATGACATTGGAGGCCAAGTCTTTTTTTTCATTAGATATTTTCTTTATTTACATGTCATATGATTTCTCCTTTCCCAGTTTCCCCTCCAAAAACAAAAACCGAAAAAACAACAAGAACAAACCCCTGTTCCCACTGCCCTCTCCCTGCTCGCCACCCCACCTCTCGGAGGCCAAGTCTTAACTCAGAACGTTCACCTCTCCAAGGATACAGATGTGTCAGTAACATACACATGAGATCATCCTCTCTCTAAACCACTCTAGACAGTTAATATCCCCAGTGCTTCCTCTCATTATGACTTTTTCTAGAAATTCTGTCACCAATACTGACAATGCCACCTCCTGTCTCCTATCCTCTTGATAACATTTGTTATCTTCAAATACGGAGGGAAGCAAGAAGGCTTTCCCATCATCACACAAGAGCTCTGTAATTGTGTTTAATCTCCATCAGGAATTCGTTAGTTTACCCTATTCAGTGTAGGTCTCTTGGTAATGCATAAGAATGGAGGCGTATCTAGTTCGGTCACTGTTATCTGAATTTAATAGTAGGCAGCAGAGGAAACTGTTCTTAGACGCTTCTGATAGGTAGCAATGCTACCAGCGCCTTGGAAGGATGCCCAGTAAAACAGACTTTTAAAGACCCTGCCGTCTGGTATCTGAAAAGATGACAGCACAGTTAAGAACCTTGCTGCTCTTACAGAAGATATGGGTTTGGGACCCAGCACCTAAATGGGAGCTCATTACTGTCCACAGGTACTGGACATTTCTTCAGGCCTCTCTGGGTACTTCATGCATATGGTGCATATACATATATGCAGACAAACATAAATAGAATTATTTGTAGACCAAATGTACAATTTTGTCCTCATTGTGTTTCTTGATTCTCTTTTATTTACTTCTTGCATTAGTCTGGTTTTTGTCACTGTGGCAAAATATCCAAAAAGAAAGAAGTAAATAAAAGAAAACCAACAAAAAGAAGGAAATGGCTTGCTCTGTTTACAGTTCCAGGAGTTGCAGTCCCTGGTTGGTTGGCTTTGGTTTTGAGCTAAAACACTGTGATGGGGAGTATATGGTGGAGAACAGTGCCCACCTCATGGGAGCCAGGAAAAAAAAAAGAGAGAGAAGAGGAGACTCAGCATTTCTTTTAGGGCTCCTTTAATTATTTGAATCCTCCCACTATGCCCCACCCCCACCTTTGAAAAGTGCTGGTGACCAAGCCTTTAACCTGGGTCCACTGGGGCACATATCAGGGACACATGTACTATTTATTCTTTGATAATTCTGTGTTTTGAGGTACTGATATTCCAAGCTCACTAGAATTTGATTTTATACTTGTTTTTTTCTTTGACAAGGCCCATTCACTTCTGGAAATGGTGTCGTATTTCTCCCTCTCTTTGCTCCTCCGGTCCCAGATTTGCAGCATATCGAGTGGACAATGCATTACTATTTTGAAAATAAATGACTACAGAAAATGTGTAGCATTTTCAAGTTAATCAGTCAAAAATTGTGTTGCTTTTCATATTAGTCACCTATAGATTATGTATGAGTTGCTGGTTGAAAATTAAAATCTATGTTTATGAACATTGTATATTCTGACAACATTTAATTAAATATAGTTTAATGGGTTACATAAAAAATGGGAGAAGACAATATGAGCCTTTATTTTTCATTATATTGTATCAAATATCTGCCTGCCTTACTTGTAAGCCTTTGATATGCTTAAAGCCTTGCAATGTGGCCCATTGTAAGCATTAAATAGATATAATTGAAATAATGACCACAAGTGGGCAAAGCTATGGAAACTGAAAATAAGAAGTTTTAGTGAACTTGCATATGCTAAGTGCCTTCTGTTCTTGGTTTTGTGAAAAGCCACTTTCCAGTGATTACTGCGTCTGGTTCTCTCCAGCTCTGCTGTCTGCCTAACATGATTCCTGCTCTTTCTGCTTCTTCTGATGATGTCCTTCTCCTTACTTTAAAATAAAATCCAATCAAAAGAAAATGTTTTTCTAGCAATTCCAGGAATACAAGGTTGTTCAATTCCAGTAAAAACAAAAACAAAAACAAAACAAAACAAAACAACTATGCATCTGCTCGCTGACACCACTTACAGCTCTTCCTGGGCTGCAGCAGTCTAGGTGGAAGTGAGGCATAGTGATTCATACAAGGCCACCTCTATGGGATTGTAAAACGTTCTCTGCACAGGTGAAAACCTTTCCTTGTCTAAGCAAGATTCAGTTGTAAATACATTCCAGAACCTGAAAGGGCACAATTATATCACTCATTCTCTTGCTTCTGCCTTTTAAAAAGTTAATTCTTAAGTTCTAATCTAAGAACTTAATGTACAGACTGTTCCTTCAATTATTTATCCATTCATTCAGGGCTGGGAATATAAAAAACTGAACAGGAGTAGGCCCTTATTGTTGAAATATTTTATAACTTGTTCTTACATTTCAAAATCAGCTAAATTCTAAATATTTGTAATTATTTTATTATATTTTTTGAAACAAGGTCTTATATGTAGCCTGGGCTCATTTGGAACTCACTATTTACCTTAAGTTGGCCTTGAATTCTTAATCCTTTGCCTTACCTTCCCAAGTACTGAGATTATGAATGTACTTCACAACAACAGGCTCTGTTTTATTCTCAAAGAGGAATCTCGTGCAATGGAATTGGAAGACTCAAGCCCCCCTGGCTCGTCATGGGCTAACAGCCTATATGGAATGCTTGATTTGGCTAAATTCATAGCGGATCATCTCAACGAGTCACAGGTTTGAATCTTACTACAATGTCAAAAAGAACCTACAGAATATTCCTTCCTATGTATGGTGTGAACTGCTGTGCTGAGCCCTTCCTGGCCACAAACATCTGAAACTAAATAAACGTTTCTCTTTCAAAATTGCTTGGGCCAGGTGTTATTCTCACAGTGCTGAGAAAGGAACTACAGAAGTAAACGCTGGGAAAGCAGAGGTCATGTAAACTGAGAGTTTACCTCAAAGGAAAGAAAACCTTCGGTTTGTCAGAGGAATGGCACCATGTCTCTCCTTGTTGCTGCCCAGGCACATTCCCACCTTTTGAGCCACAAACAAGTCAACTCCACAGATGTCCATCTGTCTCTCCCAGGATGACTTGTCACTTTCTCTGTCCCTGGAGGGATTTGAATCCTGTTGTTCAGCTCTTCTTTTCTCTGGGTTTTACTGAGTACTGCTTTGTGATAACATAAGTCATCTACCAGAGACAAGAAGGGTAAGGTCAGCATGGGTCCAGACCTGGTTGTCTAGCCCTTTCACATTTCTCAATGCATCTGAGCTTTCAGGTAGGTTTAAATTCTCCACTTCCAATTGTTTATAGAAGGTTGTGGTTTTGGAGGGAAGCAGTGTTTGCTTACTTAAGCTTCAGACTGTGTTAGCCAGAGGTAAGCAATATACCCAGTGACCTATAGTTATACAATGAGCCATCACACACCTTATTTACCTAATTAAATGCACACATTTGTGCAGCTTGACCTGTGAAAAATGGTTGATTTGGATGATAATAAACTTAATTTTAAAATACATATAAATATATTGTCATTGATTCACTAATTCTACTAGTGTTTATTTAACCTTGATACAGTTTAAGTTCTATGGTAAGTAGTGATAATGTAAACCCATTCTATGTTTTTAAATAATATTTTACATTTATTACTTAAGAATTTTATATAGTATATTTTGAACATACCCATACCACCACGGCTCCTTCATGACTACCCTTTCTACTCTCCCATCCTTTCCCATCCTACTTTGAGATTTCTCCTTCTGCTTGTCCTTGGGAGTGGGGCCAGCCGTGGCATGTGGTTGACCTACCAAGGGTCCCATAATTGAAGAAACTGACCCTTCTTCTGGCTAGCAGCTATCAAATGCCCGTAGCTTCTTAGCTGTGGGTGGGGTTTCATGTTCACTTTCAATGCTCCATACTGGGATGGTGTCTGTCAGGAACTTGAGCAAGTCTTGGGCATGCTGTTCCACTTGGGCTGCCTGCTCACTCTATTTTGATCCTCCTTGTGTGATTTACAGTACCACCCCCTTCCACATTTTCCTGGATAAAGGACGAGATGCCCTAAAAACTTGCAAGGAGTTAATCAAGGTGAGTTGATGAGCACAGCAGGAGACTCAGATTCATTTATTAGTGACAATGAAGAAATGTTTCTATTTCAAGAAGCCCAAAGAACTTGCAGTTGTTCGTTGTTACATCATCGGTGCGAGGAGATGAAGGTAATGAAGAAGTAGCTGTGTCTTTCTCTGAAGAGATTATGCTAGTGGCGTTGGGAGGAGATTAGCAGAAAACAACAGGAATATAGTTAAATATCGTGGGAAAGTAGTATCCATGGTCTTTAATGAGCTGTCAATCATAGGTACTCTAGAGTGCGATTCTCATAGTTTTGGCTGATCAATCACTTTTCCCTCTGGCTGTCTAATAACTCCCTGAAGCTTTGCCTACCAACAGTAAAATTCTTGATTTTCCCCCCTTTCCGAAATCATATCCTTTCATAATCTTCTCAGCAACGAACACATTACTCACTTAACAGTTATGTGGGTAACCTTAGACCTGACTCATCCCAGGCTAGAAGAGAGTCCTGAACTGGTGGCATCTCACCATGCCTACTGCTTCTATTCAGCTCATATGAAGCTAGCCTCCTAATGGTTTTTATTCCTGCTTTTCCCCTCAATCTTCTTTCCTTTCAATATTCAAAATACTCTTTGCAAACAACACAGATAGATTATATGCTCTTGCTGAAGGTTGTTTAGCATAGGATACCTGTTTTAATAGGTTTTGCATATATAAACAATCATTTTAAAAGTGTGATAATAAGCCGGGGTATGCTCAGTGATACAGTCCAAACAAAACAAAACTCAAACAATTTACATTCACAGGTAAAATTCCAACAAAATTGAAACTCTCTTAGTGTGGTCAACACACAGAGTAGGATAAATGCTCCTCCTTTTGTCATCAGGCTTCTTTCCCCTGGCTACAGGCTCCACACTGCTCTCCCTGGTCCTGGCTGCAGGCTCCACAATGCTCTCCCTGGCCCTGGCTGCAGGCTCCACAATGCTCTCCCTGGCCCTGGCTGCAGGCTCCACAATGCTCTCCCTGGCCCTGGCTGCAGGCTCCACATTGCTCTCCCTGGCCCTGGCTGCAGGCTCCACGTAGCCCTTCCTGGCTATAGGACTTGCTTTCACTCTTTCATTTTTTAAAATTTTATTTATTAAATTTATTTATCCATTTTACAACCAAATATCAGCCCTTCGGCTCCTCCTTGTATCCCCTCATGTAAGTCCTCCCCCCATTGGGAAACCCCTTCTGGGTGTCAACCCCCATATCTATTTTGTTTCCCCTTCTGAGAAAGATTCAGCTATTCACCCTTGTGCTCTCCATGTCATTTGGCTTCTTTGGGCCTGTTGATTATAGTATAGGTGAGGTAACCCAGACCACAAAAGACATGCATGATATGTACTCATTTATAAATAGATATTAGCCAGAAATTACCTCACCTATGGACACTTGATTTTTGACGAAGAAGCCAAAATAATACAATGCAATAGGGTCAACAATTGGTGCTGGTCTAACTGGATGTCTGCATGTAGAAGAATGCAAATAGATAAATATTTATCACCCTGCACAAAATTCAAGTCCAAATGGATCAAAGACCTCATCATAAAACTAAACACACTTGATCTCATAGAAGAGAAAGTGAGAAATACCTTTGAATGCATTGGTATGGGGGGGTACTCCTCAACAGTTCAGGCTAAGGTAAACAATTAATAAATGGGACCTAATGAAACTGAAAAGCTTCTATAAGTCAAAGGACACCATCATCAGGACAAAACTACAGCCTACAGGTTGAGAAAATCTTCACTACCCCTCCATCTGATAGAGGGCTAATATTAGAAATATATCAAGAACTCAAGAAGTTAGACACTGACAATCCAAATAACCCAATTAAAAAATGGGGCATAGATATAAACCAAGAATTTTCAACCAAGGAATCTTGAATGGCTGAGAAGACTTAAAGAAATCTTTAACATCCTTAGTCATCAGGGAAATGCAAATCAAACCAACTCTGACATTCCACCCATCAGAATGGCTAAGATTAAAAACACAAATGACAGTGAGGATGTGGAGCAAGGAGAACACTCCTCCATTGCTGGTGGGAGTGCAAACTTGTACAACCTCTTTGGAAATCAGTTAGGAGGTTTCTCAGAAGATTTGGAATAATTTACATCAAGACCCAACTATACCACTCCCGGGCATATACCCAAAAGATGCTCCACCATCCCAGAGGGACACTTCCTCGGCTATGTTCATAGCAACTTTATTCATAATGGCCAGAAACTAGAAACAACCTAGATGTCTTTCAACTAAAGAATGGATACAGAAAATGTGGTATATTTACACAATGGAATACTACTCAGCCATTAAAAACAAGGACATTATGAATTTTGCAGGCAAATGGATGGATATAGAAAATATTATCCTGAGTAAGGTAACCTAGTCATTCTTAAGTCAGTGATTTTCTCTCAGATATATGCATGGCTGACTCTTGTCATGTAAACTGACAGTTCTAGTTGGAAATGGCTCCTGTTCTCCATTCTACACTACCCCCTTCATTTCTCCATAGCATTCATCATTTTGTGGAATCATCTTAGCATTAATTTATGTTCTACCTCTCTCAAAGAGAGCATGGGCTTCCCAGGAGCTTGTATTTCTCCATGCTGTTCTCTGTCACATTCACAATTCAGAATACCAAAGGCACATAGTAGCTCTCAACACATACATACTGAATTCCATCATGCCTATACAGATTAATTGTATTGGTTAATGGGGAATATAATCATGTAAATGAAGAACTCACTCATTTTTACACAAGATTCATAAACCTAATAGCATAGGATATCTGATTTATTAGACCTAGCATATACAAACAGGCATTTTTAAAGTGTGCTAATAGGCCAGGGTGTGCTCAGTGATGGACCCCAAACAATCCAAAACCAAAACCAAAAAACTTGGGAAGAAGAAAAACTATCCTGAATACATATTTTCCTTTGCTGCATTTTAATAATTGAATATTTTAGCCATTGTTTTCAGGGTCATTGGTCCATGAAATAGGTGATTAATATGGAAAATATTTCATAGTTTTTTTTTTTTTATTAAAGCAGCAATATTCTGTTTCTCTGTTATTTATCTTTCTTTCCTGCTTAACAGCCATAAATCAAGTCAGAACTCCTACATAAATCAAATGCTTTTGGAAATGTTGACTTAAATGTTTGTTTGGTTTTTTTTGTAGCGATGATTCTGGTTTTGTTTAAAAAAATACAATATTAAATGCATCTTTGATACTCAGTTTTGTTGTCATTTATATAAACTGCTATTGCTTTTACCACACAGGCACAGGAAACAAAATCCAGTAGTACATATTTACCTATGATTTTAAAACTGACAGATCCTTCCTTATATTAGCACAGATGTTTTATAGTTTATAGTATTTTATAAATGCACAATATTATTAAGTTATTTCATATTTAGAAATTATTTCCTGTGTCATAGAACTAAAGGGAGGTACTATGTTCATAAAGTTGTGCTGTTCAGATACTTTATAGCAATAATTTTCCCATCAGGAAGTTCAGAGACAAGTGGAGAGGAAAGAAAAATTTAAAAAAAAAAAAGCCGATTTTCCCATTGCCCTAGGGAGAAAATATGTAAAGCAATAGTTGTAATACAAAGTCCAAATAAAGACTGTACTTTAGATTAGAAAATACCCTATGAAATTTTCCTGGTTTAATTTATAGGCATGGAGGAATAAAAAAATCTAAGGAGTGAGATCCTTTCCTATTTCAAAGGTGAAGGGAAAGGAGATTGCAGATCTACATCCAAGGAGATCCCATCCCAGGTGAGACCTACACCATAGGAGATGCCAGGTGAGACCTATATCCTAAGAGATGCCAGGTGAGAACTATATCCTAGGAGATCCCAGGTCAGACCTACATCCTAGGAGATGCCAGGTGAGACCTACACCCTAGGAGATCCCAGGTGAGATCTACACCCTAGGAGATCCCAGGTGAGACCTCCACTGTAGGAGATGCCAGGTGAGACCTAAACCCTAGGCGATGCCAGGTGAGACCTACACCCCAGGAGATCCCAGGTCAGCCCTACACCCTAGGAGATCCCAGGTGAGACTTACATCCTAGGAGATGCCAGGTGAGACCTACACCCTAGGAGATGCCAGGTGAGACCTACACCCTAGGAGATGCCAGGTGAGACCTACACCCTAGGAGATGCCAGGTGAGATCTACACCCTAGGAGATCCCAGGTGAGACCTCCACTGTAGGAGATGCCAGGTCAGACCTACACCCTAGGCGATGCCAGGTGAGACCTACACCCTAGGAGATGCCAGGTGAGATCTACCCAAGGAGATTCCATCCCAGGTGAGACCTACATCCTAGGAGATGCCAGGTGAGACCTACACCCTAGGAAATGCCAGGTGAGACCTACACCCTAGGAGATCCCAGGTGAGACCTATATCCTAAGAGATGTCAGATGAGAACTATATCCTAGGAGATCCCAGGTGAGATCTACACCCTAGGAGATCCCAGGTGAGATCTACATCCTAGGAGATCCCAGGTGAGATCTACACCCTAGGAGATGTCAGATTAGACCTACACCCTAGGAGATGCCAGGTGAGACCTACACCCTAGGAGA
>JADRCD010198844.1:0-20490 GCA_019843815.1 Montemys delectorum | reverse complement strand
TGTGTGTGTGTGTGTGTGTGTGTGTGTGTGTGTGTGTGTGTATCTGGATTTCAGGACTAGTGTGTTAAGTCTCATCTGGGGTGCGGGAGGAGGAGGGAGTAAGGATGGAGATGAGCTAGGAAGAAGAAAGTTTCCAAAACATGATGCCCCATGCCAGGACCCAGCCAGGGCAAAGGGGCTGCAGCTGTGGCCATGTGAGGGGGAACCCCAGCTGCTGGTAAGAAGAGCCAGTCTCACCTTTGGGATCTTAGGGAGAAGAAAAGATGGCCACCCAGGGAAGAGCATGGGTGAGTGTCTTCTTACTGTTTTCTTTTGACACGGAGCCTAAAGTGTCGACACAAAGCTGGACCCCTAGAAATTGGTGCTAGAGTCTGGAGACACAGCCCATCTACAGTAGCTTCGGCTTTAATTGTCTTTGTTTGCACGATATAGTGCCCAGGTGACCATTGCTGTTCTGTAGCAGAACCTGGTTGAGACTCCCTGGGTTCAAGTCCCAGCTCCACACTCAGCAGCCACTGGATCTTGAACCTGTTTTCTGATGATCCGTCTTCACCTAACAGGTGACAGCATGTCAGTGTGAACATGCTGGAAGCGCCCCAGCCTGGCTTATGATGGCAGCGTTATAATTGTTAGCTCAGAGTGCTGTCTCGGAAGAAAGAACTTGGTAAACTCAGTTTTCTTCTACCTGCCCACTTCTTCCGCCAGCATTTGACAGACATTGGTCCAGCCTCTGCATAAACAGGCTTTGGGATTCCCCAGCCTCATTCTGTCTTAAAGGCATACATTAATTTTCATTTTCTTCCATCAGGCCATCCTGTACCAGGACGCTGGGTGTGGCCATACCGCGCCTTTTGGATCTGACCACTAGGTGGTGATAGAACTTCATTAATGGGTTCTAAGCCACGATCTAGGTAATTAAGAAAGAAAAGAGAAGAAAAGGAAAGAAAAAGGAAAGAGAAGGAAAAGAAAAGAAAAAAAGAGTGGCCGAGGCTGTCCAAACAACTAGGGCGAACATGTTGCTTGTCCCGTATTGCCAGACCTCAGGATGGCCTCAGATGGAGTCGGGTCAGGGAAAGATTAGAGACAGGGCTGAGGTATGGGGCGTGGCCGAGGGCGTTGCTCCCGGCAGTGAGCAGTCCACTAGAAGCTGGAGACCCTCGTGTGGCAGTGGGACTTCTGCTGTCTAGGGACCCTTAGGAATGAGTGCCTGCAAGGGCTGCAGAAAGTGAGGGGCGGGACAGGTCTTTGCTGCCCACCTCCCAGTTCCCCAGGTTTCCTTCTCAGGTGCCCTGAGGATTCCAAGCCCTTTCACTGAGCTCAGGGACTTTGGTCCACCCTTGTACTATCGGAAAATGGAGTGCAAATAATTTCTGAAGTCTATGATGAGGACCTAAGTGCCTCCTGGCCACCTGGAAATACCTCTTTCGTGCTCACTGTGTGGTAACTTGAGTTTGAGCCCAGGCTTTGCCAGCTGAAACCGACTTTCTCGGGATGAGGTTCCCATTTTAAACTGCTTTATTCATTCGCAGTGTGAGTTTTACGTGGGAGCAAACGAGCAAGCTGGGAAAGGGTGGATGTTTGATCGATGGGGAAATGGGGGACCGCTAAGGAGGAACGAGGGAACGGAACAGGGGCCAGAGACAACGGTCCACAGTTTTATTTTGCTTGTCCTTTTCTGGTCCTCTCTATCACACTGAAGGAAGAGGGCTTCTGGAACCACCAGGCCATAGCCATTCTGTCCACTAGAGGGCGCAAACGGTCTTCAGTTTAGCTTGGTGTTGGCGCCAGCTTGGAAAAGTGTGATGTTTGGGGCGTCTCAGGGACCATGGTCTGCAAACTATTTTCTAGCATCCCCTTAAATCCCTTAACTCATTTCCTGCTCAAACGTGGCTGTGGCTTCCTTGGACATTCTGTGCCCAGATCTGGTCCCACCATTGCCAGTGTGAACTCTAGGAAGGGTGGCTTTTGGCTGGAGTCTGGGGACTTGGGCTGCTGTCAGGAATGCCATAGGGACTCGGTCAGCCCTCATAGGTGTAACTGAGTTGGCTTTCCCAGGAGCCTGTGCATCACTATGGCTTTTTCTCTAGGGCATGAACTTCCTGGACAGGATAAGACATCTTTAGCAAGTTATTTAATTTTTTTCTTTCAAATTAGATTTTTATTTAGTGGGGGTGGTCAGTGGGGCGATGGGTGGGCATGGAGGTGAGGGACAAGTTATTGAGTCAGTAACAGTGGGTGTCAGGGATAAGTCACAGACTTGGCAGCAAACGGCTTTACTAGCAGAGCCATGGTATTGGTTTATGTTCTGTCTTTAATCCCTCCAGGCCTAGCTTGGTCCATCCCTCACAGCACAGCACCTCTAGTTGGCCCTGGTGTTCTGGAACCAGGCTATGATAGGTAATGGTGGCTTTCCCCAGCTTTCTGAGCCTTGCCTTCTGCTAGGCTTTTCTAGGCCAGGAAACTAGACTCAGCCTGGCCTTCAGTTGTCCTCTGCCAAGCTTTTTGGAGGAGTCAGGGTTACCAGTGACCAGCAGCTGTGAGCCTGTTCAGAGGCTAGTCAGCTTTCCTGAGCCACAGCTTTCCTGGCCTTTCCACTGGGCCCTAGAATAGAATCAGGGTCCTTGCCAGTGTTGTCAGTCGCAGGTACAGACAGGCGTTACACGCTGTAGGGATTGAGGGTTGTGGGGCTCTTGAGGACTGACTCCACCCAGGCTGTCTTCTACTCAGGGCTGTACCACGGCCTTGTATGGGGTGTCATCTGGCAGACCTGCTTGTCAAAGCCACTGTAGCCAGACTGGATTTTCTTCCTGCAGCAGAAGAAGGCTCTGTCTACTGTAGTCAGGATCCTGCTTCCTGCAGTAGCTCTGGGTCCCCAGTACCCTGGGTCCCTCACTGGCTAGTCTGAAATGTTAACATACTTGCTTTATAGTGACATTGGCCAATGTTTTCCACTACAAGAACCTTGGAGACGAAACTTGCCCAGGACATGAAGTCTTTGTGCAGAGCCACCATGGAAGTGGGTGCCAAGGTTGATATTGCTGGCACCTCTGAAGCTGAAGGCTGCTGGGGACTTCTAGGGAGCTGCCTTGTGTGGGAAGAGCAACCAAAGCTCTGAGGGAAGCCGGCAGGCAGGAGATGACTCATCAGTGTGATTTATAAGAGAGGAGACTCAGAGAGGTTAAAATCCTTACTCTGAGCCACACAGCTAGGAAGTGACAGAGGCCGACTTTTGTATTATAACTTGCAGAATTCTGTCTGCAAATGGTACCCAAAGGGCTAGGAGTTCACTGTTCATTTATATAGCCAGTGGAACAATATTTGCTGGACACTTAGTGCAGGCTAGAGGCTGGGGAGAGAACTCAAGGGGATCCCCAGGCCACGTGACAAAACCACACAGCTTCAGGGTGACCCTAGCTCTTGGGAAGTCTACAGATAGTAGGCCATGTACCTGATGACCTTAGCAGCTGCTTGCCCTGCGAAGTAGGAAGCAATGCTCCTAGTGAGCTTGTCCTGGGAAGCCATGCGCCTCGTTTCTGAGGCAGACTCTAGAAGAGAGTTGGAATGTTTCAGTCTGGAAGAGAGTTGGAATGTTGCAGTCTGGAGTTTCCTGGGCTGAGATTTGCTTTACTTCTTCCCTCTTAAAAAAAAAAAAATCCTGTTCATCATGGGAAATTCCAAACATGTACCAGAGTGGTAAGAACAGTACCTCATCACCAGGTCCCTCTGTCCAGTCATGGGCACCAGCTATTGCCAACCCAGGGTCAGTTCCCCCCAACTATACCCTGCCTCTCTCCCACCTCTGAACTGCCTCCGAGAAAATCTCACATAGCCTATCATTTCTTCCATAAATAATTCAGCAGCTAGCTGTGAAGACCATGGGGCTTTTAAAGAAAGAATCATAATCCTATGATCACACCTAAAACACTCGCATTAATTCCAGCCTGTGTTCAATGTTCAATGACCTTCTCCCTCTTTAAAGAGGATCCAAGTTAGGATCCAGACAAGTGCCACATGTGCCTAAGTCTTGGACTTTCTTTTTGTCTTGGGTGACTTCCCACACCCAGTGCTTGCTTTTTGCATTCTGGAGTCCTATCTAGCAAGTTCCTATGCCCCCTGTATTTTCTGCAACCTGGAGTGTGTGACTCTGAAGTCTTGAACATCTTCTGGCTTGAGGTTTTGGAGTGTGGTATCTGGAAGCACAAATTAAAGGGCAGCCTGCTGAGTAGCATGTGTGTGTTTGCGTGTGTGTTTGTGTGTGTTTGTGTGTGTGTTTGTGTGTGTGTGTGTGTGTGTGTGTGTGTGTGTGCTTGCTTGCTTGCATATATTTGCGTCTGGGGGTGATTCTCCAGACCTTTGGTCAATTCCAAAAGCCTCTGCTCTGTGCTATCAGGCTTCTCTTCTAGGCTTCTTGTCCAGACAGGCAAGGAGTAAGTCAAAAGTGTCCCCCGAGGCTCCAGGAAAACCTTAGGGAAACGGAAGCTGCTCTCACTCAGGAGGTAGAATTCTACCCTTCTACCCCACAGCCATTACACACAACAGAGCAGCCTGGCCTTGAATTGTGTATGTGACAGGCAGAGCACAGGAGGTTAGGCTTAAAAATAGTCACGAAAGATGATGAAGTTTTGAATCAATGAGAAAGTTTGGAATGGAAATGCAGAGCTAGGGAAGGGCCCAGAGGGGTATGCTGGTTAACCTCTGCTACTAGCTTCATCGCATTGAGAATTCCCTAGGGAGAACCCTGTCAGGATATTTCCACAGAGATCTAACTGAGAAAGAAGGACGTACACTGAATGTAGATGCTACCGTCCTGTGAACTGGGGACCTAAAATTAATAAAAAAAAAAAAAAGTCAGGAAGAGAGGAAACATACAGGACTAGCAGTCATCTCTCTCTTCTTCCTGACTAAAGACAGGATGTGGTCAGCTACCTCACACCCCAACCTTCCTCCAGTGATGGACCATAATCCTCTAGGCTGAGCCATGACAAATCCTTCATTAAGGTTTGGTCAGGACACGGAATTTGGTCAGGACACGGATTGAGGGAGGGGGAGAGGGAGAGAGAGAGAGAGAGGGGGGAGAGAGAGAGAGAGAGAGAGAGAGAGAGAGAGAGAGAGAGAGAATGTCAGTTCCTAACTACTACACAACTACTCCAGCCCAGCTGGTGGGTACCAGAGGGGAAAATGGTGACCTATATATCATGTTCTATTGACAAGACAGATGGCAACCAGGAGAAGCCACCTGCAGCTGGCTTTGTGGACAGTCTGGTAGCAGAGTGTGGGTAATTCATCTAGGGAATCACTGAGCTGTGCGCTTGCTAAACTGCATCTGCTGGAGGCCCCGTGCATGGCAGTGTAACAGGCAGCTGAGCTAGATGGTGCAAAAGTAGCTATGGATCCGGGGTCCCCTTGCAGGGCCCCAGCACCGCAGATGCCTGGGTCTGCAGCTTATGGGATGGCTGCCTGCACTCGCTCTCTGAGCACATCCCTAGCTGCAGAGACTGTCACGTGTTTAGGACGGCACAGCCTGCATTCCAGTGCTTACTGGGCTTTGTCCTTGTCAGTTCTGATGCACCCTGGGGCTTCTGTGCGCCCTCACCTGTCAGGATGAGGTTGGTCCACTTTAGGAGCAAAGGTGGCTGCTGTGGAAGCGAGGTGGATGGCGTGGTGTAGGGGATGCTAGAACTCTGGTTCCAGATGGGTGTGGCTCTTGATCTTGGCCTGTGGGATTTGGGTGCAGTCACGTGATAGCGCAGTCATTCGGAACCTCAGTCACCTCTCTTGCCAAATGGGGCTTCTAGGATTATAAAGGATAATTAATGTAAAGAGAAGGCACTTGGTACCACCTACTCATGGAAGTAAGCAAGAGTGCACAGTGAGTTTTGCATAGTCCTTGCCATACACCGGCTGGAGGATGCCTAGCTCTGAGCTGGCGCTCACTGTCCAGAATGGGCTGTAATACTGAGACCTTGGGATCTGTCTTTAAACCGTTTTTCCTACTCGTGGAATGTGCTTCCTTCTACTTCCCTCAGGCAAGGCTGTGAGTCCCGTTGCTTGCCACATAGAATTGTATTAGAGGTTTCCATTTCCTGCATCCCTGCCTGTTTCTAATTACTGTACCTACCCGTAATCAGATGAACATGAACTGAAAGGATGGAGCCACCTGGCCTCGCTGGGTCAGTGCGGAAACTTTCAACCTCCTGAACAATAAACATTTTGGTGATGAACTTTTGACCACATATGCATCTTTCCCCCATGACCATCCTCTGCTCAAAGGCAACACGAGGCAGCGGAGAGATGGCACTCGGGCTCTCTGTTAGGATTGACGATGCTTCTCTGCGCCTCGGATTCCTCAGCTGTAAGACGAGAGTTTCAGACCCCACAACCTCTGGAGTTTGTTCATTACTTTAGTGAATTTAAATTACCCTGGTCTAGTGTTAGTTCCAGGCACAGCGGCAGGTTCTTAGGGCCTGAGCTTTTGAAGTTTGCTTCTCCAAGATTGACTGTGGGCACATGGTAAGGTTTGGTGACCCCCTCAGGAAGGACAGTGTTGAGCAGTGACAAGCTGGATTGGTGGTTGGCATGAAAGCTTCTTTCCATCTTGAAGATGTTCTGACTGGGTTTCATTGCATCCTCTTATGCTGTCCGGAGCCTGGTGATCTGGTGAGCTTTTCAACCCTGGACACTCAAGCTGTACCTTACCACCGATGCAAAGGGGTTTTGGGTGGCAGGAGTGAGGCATCAATGTTGTGTAAAGATCACCCATGTGATCCAGTGTGAGTACAACATTAGCTATGGAACACTGTGCCCCAAATGCGTCAGGTAAGGCCAGGGGTCCTGGGAACGTGCATGCTGACTCAGCATGACTTGACAATCAGTTCAGTGGCAAGTCTCATCTTAAACAGTGACTTTTAACCTTTTTAAACTTGGGTTTAAGGATAAAGATCACACATAAATAAATCACAGTTGAGCATTAGGTAGTACTCTTTTTTTATCTAAATTTTTTTATATAAATTATTTTTTTACACTCCATATTCCATTCCCCGCCCCCCATCCACCCTCTGACTGCTCCACATCCCCCCCCACCTCCCCACCCCACCCCCACCCCACCTGACCTTTAAACTCCCTGGGGCCTCCAATCTCTTGAGGGTTAGGTGCATGTCTCTGAATGAACACAGACTTGGAAGTCCTCTACTGCATGTGTGTTGGGGCCTCCTATCAGCTGGTGTATGCTGTCTGTTTGGTGGTCCAGAGTTTGAGAGACCTCCGGGGGTTCAGATTAATTGAGACTGCTGGTCCTCCTACAGGATCGCCCTTCTCCTTAGCTTCTTTCAGCCTTCCCTAATTCAACCACAGGGGTCAGCTGCTTCTGTCCATTGGTTGGGTGCAAATATCTGCATCTGACTCTTTCAGCTGCTTGTTGGGTCTTCCGGAGGGCAGTCATGACAGGTCCCTTTTTGTGAGTGCTTCATAGCCTCAGTAATAGTGTCAGGCCTTGGGGGCCTCCCCTTGAGCTGGATCCCACTTAGGACCTATCACTGGAACTTCTTTTCTTCAGGCTCCTCTCCATTTCCATCCCTGTAATCCTTTCAGACAGGAACAACTATGGGTCAGAGATGTGACTGTGGGATGGCAACCCCATCCCTCACTTGATGCCCTGTCTTCCTGCTGGAGGTGGGCTCTATAAGTTCCCTCTCCTTACTGTCAGGCATTTCATCTAAAGTCCCTTCCTTTGAGTCCTGAGAGTCTCTCACCTCCCCGGTCTCTGGTGCATTCTGGAGGGTCCCCCAACTACCTATTTCCTGAAGTTGCCTGTTTCCATTCTTTCCGTTGGCCCTCCATGTGTGTTTCAGAGGCTCCTGTCAGTTCTCCACCATCTAGCAGGTAGCTTCTATAATTTCTTACAATGCATAGCGAGTCACAAACCTCGGGGACAGGGAAGCTATCCGAAAGTGGAGAGAAGATGGCACACAGCGTTGTGCCCTTGAACAGAGATCATGGTCACACCCATGGTGACACCTGATTTGCAGCCTCCCCAGCTGCAGGTCGACTGTGCTCCCTGTCTTCATTTGCTTTTGGTTTTACAACCTCACTATAAGCTGATCTGCAGTCTAGCACGCAGGACCCTCTGAAGCTTCAGTCTAGGGCTTCCCTGGGACTGTTCACAATATTTATTTTGCTCTTCTCAATTCCCATTTTTCTTGTTGTTTAGAAAAATGGGTTCCTGCTTAAATGGGGTCTTGGCCTGACCCTCTCTCTAAATGTTAGAACTTTAAGGGTACTTTTTGTTTCTTTCTTTCTGGAATCCTAAAAATATGAGCATATTCCATACACAAACTTACTCTGACTGTATCACTAATGATCCCCTCCACTCCCTGATATCAAAGGGGCCCAGCAGATCCTCTGGTTTTATATTGGTAAGTTCTAAGAAGACAGTTTTTTTTGTTTTAGTGTAGGGAACAAATAAAACATGAAACACACCTCAGAACTTTTAGCATCACAAGGCCACAGGGTCATTAGCCAACAGGGAAATTTACATCAATACCACACTGAGGTTCCACTCATTCCCACTGGGATAATTACAACAAAAGGATGGACAGCCACCAGCACTGAAGGGTAAAGAGAAAATACAAACCCACACATTTCTTGGAGGAATTACAAAGAGTCCTGTGTTTTTGAAAACAGTCTTGTAGTTCCTCAAAAGGTTAAATAATAATAATAATAGCCTGGTGCTGGCATAAGAACAGACAAGCAAACAGATGGAATAGAAGAGTCTAGCAGTAAATTCACATTGATATGATCGGTTGATCTTCGTGGATATCAAGAGCAGGCATGGAGAAGGGACTGGGGCGCCAAAAAGCACTGTTGGGAAACTGGGTCAAAGGCAACCTATGGGGTGTGAGAAAATACCCACAATCCATGTGTTAGATATTCAAATAAACAGAAGGTAAATAAAAGAGTGGACACAGCTGGATTATCACCCAGCAATTCAGACCTAGGTATATAGACAACATATAGGTGAAAGTTCATGGTAACATTATTCATCATAGCCCAAAAGAGGGAAGAAGCCCTCACAACTCCACCACCCATGAATAAATCAAAATGTGCTCTATCCCTACAATAGAATAGTAGCTAGCCTTTACAACAAAATAGTGATAGATTCTATAACTTCAGTAAACTTTAAATATATTATTCTCTGTAATTGCAAATATTGGTTGAAAAAAGTACCTTCTGTATTAGTCAGGTACTGTCAGAGCCTATCTTTTAAAATAGGTGAATTGAATTCCAAGACAACCAGAGCTACACAATGAGAGCCTATACAAAAAAATAAGTGTGTGTGTGTGTGTGTGTGTGTGTGTGTGTGTGTCTGTTTGTCTGTCTCATGGTTGAATAGAGAAATATATATATACATATAAGAATATATATATATATGTGTGTGTGTGTGTGTGTGTGTGTGTGTGTGTGTGTATGGTAAGTAGGTAGGCAGATACATAGATGGACAGATCAATGGATGCAGGTGAAACATCTCAAAGCCCAAAGAGTAACAGTAGCCAAAGAAACTTTTAAAGGCGTAAGGACACCCTCTTGTTTAAGAATTGAAATGGGCCTGGTGGTGGTGGCGCACGCCTCTAATCCCAGCACTTGGGAGGCAGAGGCAGGCAGATTTCTGAGTTTGAAGCCAGCCTGGTCTACAGAGTGAGCTCCAGGACAGCCAGGGCTATACAGAGAAACCCTGTCTTGTAAAACCAAAAAACCAAAAAACCAAAAACAAGCAAACAAACAAAAGAATTGAAATGGATATCACCCATAATCACCTATAAAATCAATTTAAAGTGCCTTAAACATTTTGACTTCCATGTTGTGTAAGCTGTTGCTAATCCCTCACTCTCCTGGGGGAAATGTGAACATCTATCTGTTCCTCTGAGGTCATAATGACAAGCCAAAATTCAGTTCCACTGATCCATTTATTGGGAACACTCACAAGGAGCACGGGGAAGAGGTTAAGGACAGGTCTATGCATGAGTCCAATGTAGCCACGGTGGAAAGCTCACACAGTGTGGGATAGCCAGAGAGATGAAGTGGGTCTCCTCTCCCCTAGCCTTCCCAGAATGTACTGTGGCACTTTCTGGAGACCCTGAGAGCACATGTAATTAGGGTGGAATCTCATCAGAATGATGGGGAAGACTGTCTGGGGGCTGAAGTGAGGATCCAATGACTCCACCCACGTGCTCCTTCTGTGAGGAATGTCAGCACTCCACATCATGCCAACATGCCAGCAGTCATGACAGACTCTAAAATAGACACAGCCGATCTCATGAAGATGGTGGCAGGGTGCCTCCGTCTACAGCAGGTATCTTGTGGGAACTTCCTTTTCCCGGGCTGTCTTTGGCTTTAGAGTGGGATTCATCAGGAGTTGATGCAGAGGGACCAAGGATGTTTCCTTGAAACAGAGTCAGAATCAGAATCAATGTCCTTAGTTATCCAAGAAGATGGTAACCGAGCTTTCACGGGCTGTAAACAACCTGACAGTGGGGACTAGGTCCCAGCAGTTCACACCCTGGGATTCAGCCTGGTGCCTGACACACAGTGGGTGTTGGAAAAGCTTTTACTAAATTTTAAATGTCAGCCAGGCTTGAGCAGAACAAGAAGTCACATGCCATGAGAACAATCACATGTGTGGACCACAGACATCTTGACAAAAAGTCTTGAAGGGATGAGTGGAGGTATCACTGACTAAATAACAATAGGGACACCCTGGGACCTTTCCCTAGGTTCACACTTAGATTTCTATTTGTGGGGACACACACACACACACACACACACACACACACACACACACACACACACTTCTATCTCTGTCTCTGTCTCAGAATTAGGTTACCCTGGCACCACTTGCTTCAGATGGTTAGGACCAATAAAATAACGTTATTTATCCGACTGGCCATTTTTTTTATAGAAGGAGCAAAGACCAAATGGACCCGGCATCCTCTGCGGCTATCTTGAAGGTAGAATACCAACCATTGGGAGGGCAAAGTGTGACCAGGAGAAGGGATTCTTTGCTAAATCACCCATGAGGGTGATTCTGAGAATGTTCCTCTCCCTTTGCTCCTGGGGCTTCAAGATTTCTCAGCCAGGGACACACCACAGGTTCTCCAGCAAAGGCACACCAAGAAGCTAGGGCACTTCTGTCCATGGCTTTCCCCATCACTGTGTTTGGTGTGTGTTACCCCTTCATCCATCAGCCTACTGGATATGCCTCCACTTAGATGCTCCGCAGGAGCCCGATGGTCCACAAATTCAAAGATGATCTCATGGCCTTTCCCTCCCCTCCTCTTACTATCCTGCTGTCTCCTTCTGTATGTTCTTTCTAGAGTTTGACATCATGCAGGCTACTGCATCCAAAGACCTGGTCCCTTCCATGTCACCATCCCTCTCTTGAGGGTGGGTCAGTCACAGTCTGTGGAGTGCATCAAATCTACTTTTTCTTTTCCTCCCTCAGTGCCGTAAGACAGAGACGTTATTCCATAGGAATGACACAATCTAGTCTTTTTGGCTTCCTTTATCACCCACTCCTCTGGTCCATCTTCCATCCTGTGTCGAGATTATTATTGTTTTTCTTTTTGTGCATATGTGTGCATGCGTGTATGTGTGTATGCATGCAGGTGTGCATGCATGTTTGTGTGTGTGTGTTTGTGTGTGTGTGTGAGTGTGTGTAGAGACCAGAGGATAACCTTGGGTGTCATTCCTCAGGAGCTGCTGACCATTTTAGTGGGACATGGAGTTCACCGAGCAGGCTAGGCTGGCTGCCCATGAGCCTCAGGATTACCGTGACCTCTCTCCAGTGCAGGGATCACAAGCATTCGACATCAAGGCCAGCATTTTCTCTTGTGTTCTGGACACCAAACGATATAAAACCAAGTGTCTTACTGGCAGTGTCTCCTCTGCACACCAGAGAATTCTAGAGTGTTAAGTTGGTTCTGTTTCCTAGCTCAGTGGACAGGTGCAGCTCATGGCTCCAGCCCTCGTCCCGAAGATTCATGGAAGGGCTTGGGTCTTACTGATCATCCTGTGCACACCTCTCCATTGGACTTGGCTCTAGGCTCAGCTCCTGTCTGAAACACTGTAGTGAGAGTTTTTGTCTCTTAAAAAAAATCAGTTATGTTATGTTTTTATCCCAGGTGTGGGATATGGGGCTACTTCTGTTTGTCCACAGCTGTTAACTATGGTTGTTTCATGCTCTAGGAGGGCTGTCATTTTTGTCAATTGCAGATAGTTTAACCCTGGAAACTCTGGAGAGGAAATAAATGTCAGAGTCCCAAGAAGGGTGGGAGGCACTCCAAAGAAGAAGGAAGCTGCTGCTGCTCCTGACTGCTCCTGGCTGCTCCTGGTGCTCCTGGTGCTCCTGACTGCTCCTGGCTGCTCCTGGCTGCTCCTGGCTGCTCCTGGTGCTCCTGGTTGCTCCTGGCTGCTCCTGGCTGCTCCTGGCTGCTCCTGGTGCTCCTGGTTGCTCCTGGTTGCTCCTGGTTGCTCCTGGCTGCTCCTGGCTGCTTCTAATTGCTCTTGGCTGCTCCTGGCTGCTCCTGGCTGCTTCTGATTGCTCCTGGCTGCTCCTGGTTGCTCCTGGTTGCTCCTGGTTGCTCCTGGTTGCTCCTGGTTGCTCCTGTCTGCTCCTGGCTGGTCCTGGCTGCTTGTGATTGCTCCTGGCTACTCCTGGCTACTCCTGGTTGCTCCTGGCTGCTCCTGGCTGCTCCTGACTGCTCCTGGTGCTCCTGGTTAATCCTGGCTGCTTCTGACTGCTCCTGGCTGCTCCTGGTTGCTCCTGGTTGCTCCTGGCTGCTTCTGGCTGCTCCTGGCTGCTCCTGGCTGGTCCTGGTTGCATTTACAGTTTGATGAGAAGTTGGAAAGATCCTGACAATAAAGATTGGACTTGCTCAAAGAAACATGATGCCCCCTTTCCCCTCTAACTTTCTCTCCTACCTTAGTGATGGGGGCAGGGGGATTGGAAGGGATTAGTGTGCAATAAGGGTTGGAAGAGAAGAGAGGTATAAAAAGCCAATAAAGTATTAAAAATTATGCCAACTAAACATTTGCTGCTTTCTTTATACAGTGTTCATTCCCCCCCCCCCCGTAAGACTCTACTGCCTCAAGGCCAAAGTAGAGCGTTCCTGTGGGTAAAACCATGCACACCTCCCGCCCCCACGTGTTCTCTGTGATCTATGGTGTTTGATGACCTCTTCAGGCCCCCATTTCTATCTTTAAAGTGTGGAAGTTACAGTGCCTGCTTCACAGGCTACTCTCGGAATTAAGCAAAGTGATCTGTATAAATTGCCTGGGACATGAGACCATCAGCACATTCACACTGTGCTTTGAACCCATATGAACTTTGAACCCATGTCTTCATATAGGGTGGAATGCTGTAGTATGTCCTTGCTTGTGTTTAAGGAACTGGATGAAGCCTGATGAGGATGAGTTGATCTTACAGTTTAACGCTTCAGTGTCTAAAACAGCAGAAGGGGGGAACAGAGGTGGAGAGATAGCAGACTTCTAATTGGTCCACCACTCACCACTGTGTCTCAATGAATCTGTGGAGAGTAATGGAGCTGTTGCCCATGGATGGCGTGGTTAGGAGTGGAGAGTGCTCTGGACCTTAGTGCAGAGGAGGATGGAGTCCAGGGCACACCTGCAAAGGAGGCTGCAAACAAGGAGTCCTGGGCACACCTAAGTTCTCAATGCCCTCGCATCACATTCTGGAATGAATTGAGATTTTGTTTATTTATGGGAAAACATCTTGGATAATTGTATTATAATTTTTTATTTTATTTTATTTTTTTAATTCACTTGACCTCTCAGTCACAGCCCCCTCCCTCCTCTCCTCCCAGTCCTCCACATATAAATCTTAAGTGGAAGCTTAAGGGTCCTTTGGAAAGTCAACTGTGTCAGATAGTGTTTTGCTGGGGCAGACACGTGAAGGAGTTTTCCTGAAGCAGACACAGGTGAGAGGATGCTTCTGAAGCAAGCACGTGAAAGAACATGTGATGAAGGGTTCTTTTCTAATGACACACGTGTATTGATCTGCCTTACATTGCATAGTTGAGCTGCATTTGTCAGGACTCCATAGAGAGACATGCACCAAAAAAACTTCTGGTGGTGGGCTGTGGCTTCTTGCAGCTTCTTCAGACTCCAGACAATTGACAGTGATGTCAGCTGAAACATACTCAAGTGGAGTTTTGTTAAGATGGACTCACATGGTGAGGCAAGACCCATGGAAGACACGTGATGTTTGGAGGGAGTATAAATAAGACTCAAGGGAGAGTGACAGGGGCTGGCTTACATAGCTAGCTTTGCAAAGCATTGTTGGTCTCGAGTCTTCACTGAGAGAGGTACTGCAGAGAACCTCTTCTGGTGTCCCTGTTGGTCCTGGTCCCTCCTCCTGACTCGTGCCAATTTGGCTGAGGCCTGGCTGTTCCTGCAAGGTTCTGCCACCACTGCTGCTATCCCGACATCACTGAGCTAAACTGCTGGTATATCCATGAAGTGTTTGAGTGGATCCAGCTGCTCACCTGTGAACTGAACAGCTGATTTCCTGACAACACAGATGGAATTTGCTCCAAAGAACCATTTCTAAGCAGGTTCCCTTCTCCCACATCATAATAACCTTTCTTTTACACTACCTCTGGTGGGTGGTGGTCTAGAAGGGAGGTTAAAGTGTTTAAGAACCATCATTAAATGTAGGCTTTGAAAAAAATTAAAGTTACACAAATCCCTACATCCATTGTCCCTCGCCTCTCCTCAGAGAAGGGGAAGCCCCCTTTGGGTGCCGCCCCACCCTGTGATGTCTACTCCAGCAGGACTAGGCATATCCTCTTCTGCAGAGGCCCAAGCAGGGAGTCCAGGTAGGGGAAAGGGGATCTAATAGCAGGGAATAGATACTGAGACAGCTCTGGCTGCACTTGTGAAGGGTCCCGTGTGAAGACCAACCTGCACATTTGCTACAAATGTGTAGGGAGCTGAAGTCCTTCTCCTGGATGCTCCCTAGTTAGCCACCCGAATCTTTCAAAAATGGAAACAAGTACTCAAGAAATGTGTGTGCTACAAAGTGCATAGCCTCTTGTCTTATTGAAAGTTCTTGGTATACATCTCTGAAATTACACCTGTAACTTCAGCACTGGGTCGACTGAGGCAGGAGGACTGAAAGATTTAGGCAACCCTGGGCTACATAGCAAGATCTTGTCTCAAATAAAAGAGAAAGCAAGCGTCACCATCTAATTTGCTGTTAGTTACGGCAATCATTGATGGTCACAGCAGTGACTTTTCTAAAAGTAACGGTGATTGGCCTGTTGGAAATGAGCTTGTTGTCAGCACCATTAGCCTTACCTGCATAGCTTAGCTGTAAGTGAAAGAGAAGCACTGTGGCCCAATAATGGCCTTACTTCAATGCAGTGATTAAATTTAATTAGAGAAAGACAAATACTTCCTTGTCTGAAAATTGCAACATCTCTCTTCTTTAAATGTCACCTGTGACTGACTTTGAGTTTAGAGAATTTTTGTTAAGAGCAGATGCGAACTGTGTAGAAAGCTGTCCTTCAGTGGAGTTTTCCTGATTTGGGTTTTTAAGCCACAGTTGATCATAGAGATCCACAGGGCTTTGTCTGGCACTCAGCATCAATTGATTGACTGATTAACACAATATGTGGTACTTATGTAGTATTTACTGTGCTTTCTGTTTCATTGGTAGAAGTTTTTCTCACTTAGTTCTCGCCATCATAAACTATTACCCCAATGGTGTCATGATCCTTCCCAAGACTCGGGAGTACATATTTGAATGACATTTATTTCTCTGGAGTGACTTAGCTTTCAAATGGCTAGAGAACACAGAATTAAGAGAAGGGTTCCCACTGTTTGGATTTCAGGCAGAATCACAACAACAACTCCCTTACAAGTAATTTTTTTCCTCTTCATTAAAACACTCCCAACTTCCTAATACCGCCATTATCTGACTTTGCCCTGTTCTTTGTCTTAGATACATACTGCTGCAGAATCATGGGATGCTCTGTGTAGAGTTTTGATATCCTCACGTAGACACTTTCAGAAAGATCCTATGTGCAATGTTGAAGGCAGTTGGACCTAACAGACTCCCCTTGCCCTAATAAACCCACTGAATCCTTACTGTTTTCTTTGCCTCTTTCCTTCTTTCTCTGTACAAGCAAGACTGTAGAAATTATTGCTCATTGCTCATTCAGTTTTGCTGTGAGCCTTGACCAGGAGCTTTGGTCATGAATCCTACTGGGGCGCCTGCCCTATTTCCCAGGTGTTTTGAATAGGCTCTGCTCTGTTCTAGATGACAGACTGAAACAAATCGATTCTCCAAGGATGTATAGAGCAAGAACCTGGATCTGGCTTTGTTTTATTGAGTTATCTATGCTGTTTGGCATAAGAAGCTGTGTTGAAATCCTTTGTGCTCCCCTGCCTGTCTTTATTAGTTTGAAGTTTAGATCTTTTTTATTGGTGGTGGTGATTGGAGCAGGTTTTAAATATGATATGCAATTATTTTTCTGTCTGTTATGTTCGTTTCGGTTTAATTGCCTATTCTACATCATAATGGGCTAAGACAGCAGAAGACCATGTCCCTTCACCCCAGAGAGCTAAAGTCTCCTCCATACACTTGTAAAGTATCCGAGGTAATTCCAGGCAACATTGAAACCACCACTTTGGAAACACATCAATCCCTCTTCCCCTTAAAACTGCTTAACAACCCAGCACTTTTCTGCATGCCCAGATAGAATTTGATTCAATCCTTCCTTTGTTTTTGTCTTTGTTGATTGCACAGTGGAATTTTGGTTGCTGATGCATCCCCGTCTTTTAAATACATTCACTTTTTGCTGTCTGCAAATTTCCAAACTCAGTGAAGTTTGTGTTTTCTAGAGGCACTGTTTTTGGAGTTTTGCAGAGACAAAGAATAGAATTGTATTTGTTCTCCATATCTAGATGATGGACTAATGAGATGCTGTTTGGATTAAAGACATCCAACTAATTCAGCCCGTATGGAATCATTCTTTCATCCATAGAAAGTTTTGAATTCTTCTGCATAACAATTTTAAACTGTTTTAGATTTGAAATTTATTTTTAGATTTACATATTTTGTCTTATGAGTATGACTGTTTGCTTGCATATGTGTATGCCCTGGGAGGTCAGAAGAGGGCATCAGATCCCCTAGAACTGGGGTTACAAATGGGATGTTTTTGAGCTACTACGTGGGTGCTGAAAACTGAACTCAGGTCCTCCTTTAGAGCAACAAGTACTCTTAATCACTGAGCCATCTCTATAGCCTCCTGAATCAGACTTTGAGGCTGTATATTGGCATGGCCTTTGAGCTATTTTCAAACAGTTTCTTGATCCTTAAAAAAAAATAACTGGTGCTGGGAAACATTTCCTAGAAAGTCTCATTCATTTGTAGCAGGGGGACTGAATATGTGTCCTTAAAAATTAATCTTCTTATAGTTATTTATTTATGTGTGTACATGTTCCTGACAGGGCATGTGTGTGGAGCTGAGGACAACTATAGGAGCTGCTTCCCCCTTTCTACCACGAGAGTCCCTGACATCAGAGTCAAGGAGCTGCGATTGGCATCGAGCACCTTTACCCTCTCAGCCATCTTATTGGCCCCAACAAGTGCATTTTTAATTCCATACAGAATTGTAGTTTGGAGTTGTGCTAAGTTTTTTTTCCCTCTCACCACAAAGTAGAATCACTTGAGAAGAAGGAACCTTAGCTGAGGAATTGCCTCTAGCAGTGGACATCCGTGGGGGAATTTTCTTGAACAATGATTGATGTAGGAAGCTCAGCCCACTGTAGGCAGTGCCACCGCTGAGCGAGTGGTCCAGGGTTGTACAGAAAAGCAAGCCACTAAGCAGCATCCTTCCATTGGTTTCTGCTTCAACTCCTGACTTGGTTTCCTTACGTAATGCTAATGAGCTATAAACATTAAGTCTTCCGCCCTATGTTCCTTTTGATAACAGTGTTTATCACAGCAACAGAAAGCAGCAGACGAGGCAATATCTGAACTCCTCACTGCCCGTCTCCCAGCTCGACGAAGGATTTAGTGTTGCTACTAAGACAGTGATCAATCCCTTCAACACCCACTGAAGCCGCGGCTCTCAACCTTCCCAACACTACGACCGACCCTTTAAGTCAGTTCCTCATGGGTCAGTCCCTCAGCACCCACTGAAGCGGCGTTCTCAACCTTCCTAAAGCTGCCACCCTTTAATACAGTTCCTCATGTTGTGGTGACCCACAACCATAAAATTATTGTCACTGCTACTTCATAACTAATTTTGCTACTGTTGTGGATTGTAATGTAAGCGTCTCTGTTGTCTGGTGTCTTTGGGTGTCTAGATCTGCAGGTTGAGGACCTCCGCATCAAGGCAAAGCCATGTCTGATGCAGCTTTTGTTTCCTTTGCCTGCATCTCAGCGGATTATATGCCCTGGGCTCCTTTCTCTCTTCCAAGGCTTTGTTTATAATCCCCCATCCAAGGATTAGTGAGGTACAACGCTGCTTACCTTTGGAGATAAGATGAGATCAAGCACGGGGTTATGATGATGCCTTTGCTTCTCGTTTTCCCTTGCATGACTTTGGATGTGCTTTTTCTTTTGTCTGGAAGGTTCTTCTCTCCTCTCCTTTCCTAGTAAAACCCAATGGTTTACAACTATTTGAGTCCTCAAAATGTCATCTTCAGGCAGTGGTACATGCATGGGCAAAATGGTTTCTTGTGACTTCCTATTCCTTGCAAAGAACCTGATATTACCATATCTATTTTCTGGTTTCCTGCTAATGCCCGATCTTTAAGATTTCCTGGTCAACTTCTTGACAAACTTGGCTAATCATCAAAATGCTGAGGAGAGATTCCAAGCAACTGTAGATGCTCAGCTGTCTTCGATGGAGGTTTAGCAGGTTAGGTCAGGATTATGGAACCATAAGGGGCTCTCTTTGCACAGAGTGGTGACCTATGTGAGGGGTTGGAGAGATGGCCCAGTGGTTAAAAAGACATACTGCTCTTACAGAGGACACAGTTCATTCCCCTAACTCAGGGTGATGGCTCCCAAGAACTTGTAACTCCAGATACAAGACATTCAATGCTCTCTTCTGGACTTCAGAGGCACTACACACAAGCTCTCTCTCTCTCTCTCTCTCTCTCTCTCTCTCTCTCTCTCTCTCACACACACACACACACACACAGAAACACAAATAAATCTAAAAATATTATCTATTCTATATTTAACAACTGCTAAAGCAGTTTTAAATGACTTCCGCACAGAAGGGTGAGTGGCTGAAGTTAAACCTTTGCTAATTAGTTTGATTTAGTCAGTATGCATTGTGAACACAAATGAAAACATCATATTGGGCCCCACAAATATAGACAGTACAGTTTGTTTATAAATTAAGATAAGCAGTTTAGGAGTCAGATGTATGCTGAGTCATTACTTGCCTGAGGGGCTACCCTGGAGATAGCAGCGTGCTGTAAAGGGAATCCTGGAAGGGGAGGAAAGGAACAATTCAGTGGGTTTGAGCAACCGGGGCAGCCTGCTTGGCTGACAGGGGACAGAGTAATTTAGGTTGGAGACAAGGCATGTGAGACCAGATAACTCACTTCCTTTATCCACTAATCTACTTGAAATTTTTGGCTGCCAAGTGAGGTTTTTATCCTTAATCCCTCTTTTGCTTTCCCTTTCTCTCAACAAAATAGTGAGTGTTTCTGGGCTGGGATGTGGCTCTGTTGGTAAACTGCTTGCTATGTGTCTTAGAGTTTTACTGCTGTGAGCAGACACCATGACTAAGACAAGCCTTATAAAGAACAGCATATATTTGAGGCTGGCTTACAGGTGCAGAGGTTCAGTCCATCATCAGCAAGGTGGGAGCATGGCAGCATCCAGGCAGGCATGGTACAGGGAAAGCCAATAGTTCTACACCTTCATCTGAAGGCTGCTAGTGGAAGACTAACTTCCAGACAGCTAGGGTAAGGGTCTTATAGCCCACACCCACTGTGGCACACCTACTCCAACAGGCCTCACCTCCTAATAGTGCCACTCCCTGGACCAAGCACATTCAAACCACCACACTATGCAAACACAAGGTGTGAGTTTAGACTCCCAGCATCCATGGAAAAGACTGTGGGCAATGCTGGTCTGTAACCCTACAGTGGAGGTCAGCTAGTCTAGCCAATGTGATAGACTACAGGGTCAGTGAGAGACAGTGTCTTAACAGACGAGGAGGAGAGCGACTGAGGAGGAGAGAGCGACTGAGGAGCTCACCAGACGCTGCCCCCTTGCCTTTTGTACAACACACAAATACTTCCAATATTTTTATTTGGAAGAAAATAGGAGGCCTATATGAAAAAGATAACTAAGTTACTTTTTTTTTAATTAGGTATTTTCTTTATTTACATGTACATTTTCCCTTTCCCAGGTTCCCCTCCAAAACAAACAAACAAACAAACAAA
>JADRCD010198843.1:16364-27735 GCA_019843815.1 Montemys delectorum | reverse complement strand
GAGAGAGAGAGAGAGAGAGAGAGAGAGAGAGAGAGAGAGAGAAAGAGCTGAATGTCACTGTCCTGCCCCATCACCCTTTAAGTTATCTTTTAAAGACACAGACAGCATTCACCAAGCCCCCAGCAATGCTCACAGCCCAGTGGTTATAGAAATTCATGCAAGCAAACCCAGATTTTTAAGTGGGGACTGAAGATTTGAACCACGTCCCTGTACTTATGTAGCAGATGCTCTTACCTACTGAGCCATCTCTTCGGCCCCTAGACTTCTGATTGTTTTCTGACTTGACCTCCCCACAGGATTTGCAGTTACAGGCTAGGAATGGCACGTAGAAGAAGCAGTCCTTTTGACACGTTAGCACCTCAACGCAGTGAGTTCTTATTAGTGAAAATTAGGTCAGATTACTCTGTAAGCCTGTGGTCACATTTTCATCTCGTGATCATGTGTAACTTTGTCTCATGTGTGTTTTTGTTTAAAGAGATCTAATTTAATACATATTGTTGATTCTTTAACACTAGACTCATGTCCTCCTCATGTCCTCCTCAAGCATGAATGCGGCTTACCTAACGCAAGCCTTTCTTCCATCACGCGCCGCCTTCTCAAGTTGAGAACACTACACAGCCCCTCAGAGCTGTGCTCAAGGGCCACTGGAAACAGGGAAAGGCACCAAATGAGGATAACGAGGCACTTGGAGACAGCTTAAAGGGCACTCGTTTGCAGTGTGAGAGCTGGAACACGAAGACAAGCGTGGTCTCATCCAGCCTTCGCTGGGAACAAGTGCACCCGCCTGCTCTGTTCGCTGTTCTGTGCATGTCTACATATACATACAAAAGCAGTAGGTATTGATTTTCGATTATAATGATGTTTTATCTAAAAACAAATTTCACAACTATGAAGCCCACAAAGGACCTCTGTTGTATTCATGCAATGCTATCGGGAAGATAGAAGGCAGATGGTTACTTAGGTTTCTCATGGAAAGCTGGTGCTTGCCTCTGTGTTAAAAACACTACCAGGGTGTTGCCATAATCCATGACCAAGCTTCTCTCTGGCAGTGCTTGCTTTAGGAATATGTGGTGGAAGCCCTGTGTCTTGCTTCCAAGATCACCTCCAAGACAGCTAGGTCTGCTTGAGTAGATGGAGTCCGCTTGGGCTAAAGTTAGAAGGTCCAATAATGTCTGGGACTCCATCTGTCACCAGCACTGGAACACAGGGTAAACGTTCTCATCTGCGAAAGGGAAAGTCGAGTTTCAACACAGCAGGGCAGCCATTATTTTCATAGCGTCTCTGAAGCTGTGTGTTTGGCTCGGTTTGATTCTATAATTGTAAGTGCACTGCAGTTTAATTGGCAGTGTTCTGTTTTCTTTCTGGGTGGCACATAAGATCAGGGTGTATGTTCCACCCATGAGCCTCTGAGAAATAGTGATGCCTAATGCATGGTGTCCTAAGGACAGATCCACGCTGTGTGTGCTACAACTCCACCAGGTTATGAAAGGGGAACAATGTGTACAAAGGCGTGCGTGGTGTAAGCACTGTGGCTAAGAAACTCCCATCCATGACTGTATTGTCTTCTTCAGGCTGTCTGAGAAATTTTATAAAAGCTTTGCCATGACCCCGGTGATGCAACCGAACCCTGTTCAAATAATGATTGCTACAAATTATCTTAGTGGATCCTAACTTTTTTTTTTTTTTGACTTTGGAAAGAGATTCCAAAAACAACTTAGAAAGCTATGTTTCTTGAAGCTAGGGCAGCCATGCCTGCCTTGTGCGACCATGGGGTTGCATGTGACGAGATGACTGGAGGGGAAGGGGGGAGAGTCTCTCCTCTGTATGCTAAGATCCTTTGTCAGGGTCAACTATTCTCTTCTCGTATCTGTGTGGTTACTATTTCCACTGAAAGTTGTAGAAAGTTGACACTTGAAGGTCTTGTTTAAACTACTCCCCGATCCACTTTCCAATGGACAGGAAGACCAGAGACTCCATCCCATTTCCTGGCTATCATGGCAGCTGTGCTGTGTGGTGAGGGCCACTCAACCCTAGCTGCTCTGTCAGGTCATGTCCTTCCTACCAGGAGAGCATGAGTAAACAACCACATACTAATCTTTTGAGACATCTAAACTACTTTTTCCATAAATCAAGCTAAGACAGAGTTCTTCATCTCCATCCTACCTCCATTTAAAAGGTAGGAAAGGTAGTAGATTACAGCATCTCTGAGGCTGGTCTGTGACGTCCTCCCTGTGCAGCAGCCATTGTTCTCAGCAGTTATTGCTCTTGGAAGACTCCACAGTAAAGGCTGTCATCTTCCGGCACTAGAACACGGAGCTGTTAGTTGACCTGCCCAAGGTCACATGGGAATCAGCCACAAACCCAGTGGGAGTCCAATGTCAGACACTTCTGGGCCTCTTTTCCCCACCACCGGCAGAATAAGCCCACACTGCTCTTTGGCGTACACTCAGTAAATATTTACATCTTTAAGTATCTTCCCAGCTGCATCCAGGACAAAGAGTACTGACGTGTAGATGTACATGCATGTAAAACAGTTGAAGAAAATGTAAACTCAAATTATATAGACACAGTTATATAGACACAATTATATAGAGACATAAAACACAAAGTTAAGCCCCAACATAGCCAAGTCTCAGCTTTGACTTAGTATTTGTTTCTTTCAATCTTGTGGATTTTTTTTTTTTGATGTTTTGTACTAAGGAGGCTTTATGAATTGGTTAGAACAGTGACCAAATCATGCCCTTAGTTCCTAAATGACCATTACATAAAATAAATGATGCTTATAAGGTATAAGTCTTATTTTCCTTTGTAATAATATTGAGTAATTATAATATATCAGTACTGAGTGGAGTACTAGTTTAATAACAAGTGCGACTTAATAGAAGATAGTTGACAAAAATAATGTCCATACATGTGGAAATTTATATTTTCTTTTTCTTTTCAAGACATGGTTTCTCGGTATAGCCCTGGCTGTCCTGGAACTCACTCTGTAGACCAGGCTGGCCTCAAACTCAGAAATCTGCCTGCCTCTGCCTCCCAATTGCTGGGATTAAAAGCGTGCACCACCACTGCCCAGCGGAAATTTATATTTTCAAAACGATATATCCTTTTAAGCTTTGTGGTAAATGGAGCGAGGCTAAGTTAATGTAAACTTAAGAAAGAGGGTCTTTGCTGGCTCACAAATCAGGGACATCAAGAAAGCTGGATCCGGTTCTCAGGATGCTGGAGCTGTCTTTCCCTACATCTGGGTACTGCACTGCCCTGCTTTGTAATGTTCTGATATTCTTCTTCCCCATTCCTACTTCATGTGATTAGAAGTACCCTAACTACTTGTCCTCAAAAGGCAGGGGAATCGACCTCCCGCTCCATTCCTTCCTGGGGAAGGGTTTTGACGGGTTTAGTGAATGAGGAACCCTCCAGGCAAATTGCTGTGGGCCTCTGTAACTGGGTCTTGGGACCAACTCTTCATACTTGGAAGGTGGTGGGCTGGTCAGCTAATGCCATATCGTGACTGTAGCCTCCCTAGGATCAAGCGATGGAGAAGGAACAATTCAACAGAGAAAAGCAAGGATGAAAAGCTGAGCAGAGCAGATGAACAACTGTTGATTTATCTCAGCCCGCCCCACTGAGGTGCGATTAAGATGGGCACAGTAAAAATCCAGTCGAGTTGCTGGTGAGGAGTGTTCTGGGCTGATGGCTGGCTTCCTGATTCCTACTTCTCTCTGTGTAGAGTATTGCCACAGCAGATGTGGACTGAAAGATAATTAATGCCAGGGGTCACCGGATTTGCAATGGTTCCGTGGAGTTATTAACAGAATTAGGAATGAGACATACTGTTTACAAGTCCTAAACAGAGTTTTAGAGCTTCCTCAATACTGTTATGAATTCTCGCGAGTCCCTTGTGAAGTGGCTGGACGTATGTCACTGCAGAGCCTTTCTGATCATGGAGAAACTGGACTGTGAGGAGCTATGCAATCTCCCCAGAGCCCCAAGACAAGTTTGTGGCTGAGCCTGTAAACTCTTGTCTCCTGGACTAACTGTGGGGATCTGCTCCCATTGCGGGAAGGCCCATTTGGCTCAGATGGGGTAAGATGGATGAGGGCTCTTATGTCAAGCTGCACTCTGATTGGTTTTTAATGACCTTTATTTCAATGTGAGGAAAATAACATAGCCTTCCTTGGCTAAACACTATTTCAGGAAAAGCCGCAAAGCAGCCTCCTGAGTCCTGTTTACAAAAACAAACCCAGAGTAACTCTGCTGAGCTAACAGAAACCGATCACCTCCTAGCAGCTTCCCTGGCTGCAACCCACAGAAAGGGGGTCTGTATTTTGGGCATCGGAATGCATTTTACACAGATTCTCATGGCCAAAGGAAATGAAGGCCATGGTAAAGAATGGGGTGAAGAGGGGCTATCCTAGGAGAAGACAATAGGTTGGGACCATGAGACCCATGATCTTTGGTCTCTGCCTCATTACATTCAGGTGTTCATAAAAATTCCTCCTATACTCCACCATCTTTGCTATTCTTGGCAGACTTTATTTAAACATCAACATTCTGTAACTATGGATCTCACAATGTCAAAGATCGAGGTCTTAGAACAACAATAATAACACCTAGGCTGTACCCTCAAGAAAGAATTAATTATCTCAGAATCCAGACCAAAATAAAGAGGATGACATATATATAATATATATATATATTATATATGTGTGTGTATGTATGTATATACATGTATATATACACATATATATAATATATAATATCAAACCAAGGTGTACCTGTGATGCATATAATCAATAACAAAGGCTACATGCAAATCAGGGCATTGGCTTAATGCTTTACAGGGGACATCTGTGGAGAAAAGGTGTGGGCTAGCACTATCCCATCCCTCTTCCAAGGCCTGGGCAAACCCGGAGATGGGCGTCTTTTTCCCAGGCTCCAGCCCTAAGCCAAGGAGGGATTCACTTCAACTCTGTTGCTTCACTCACTAGACAAATGGCTTGGCTGTTGGTTTCGAGCCCTTTGGGCAAGCCAGCGTCTTGTGGTGCAAACAAGCCATTTGTAAACCATTTGGAAGGCAGACTGCATCTGCCATAACTCACCTCCTTTCCAGGTACTGGAGTGAAGCCAAGCTTTGGCACCGCCTGGGACATTTGATAAAGAGGAGCTATAGAGAAGGTAAAGAGGGCCACAGGGACCTCTCAGCTATCAGGCTCTGTTCTTTCAGAGTCGGCCCAAGCTCAGTGTGTTTCTTGCTTATAAAGACATCACAGTCAGGATTCCAGGGGCACTTTTCCTGCTGTTTCCAGTTCCTGGGTGCAGGAAGATGCCTGGGGACAGAAAGAAGGGGGTTTAAGTCACCAGTCTCACTTCAAGTAGCTTCCACATTGGCTGGGATAAGCTTCCCTTTCCTTGAGTGAGGCATGTAGGGAGTTTCTGGAAGTCTGACACTTGCCCCAACCTTCCACCCCCAATTAGGCTTCTTCTGAGTTTGGCCTCACAGAAATTTTGGAAAATATTTATTTATTTATTAATTATTTATTTTTTAGTGAATTTCACTTTCATTCCCAGATGAAAACTTAAAGAGACACTGATGAAACACTGGCAAGCTGGAGGTTTGTAAGTGGATACCAAGGGCTGGCTCTTAAATATAGTTTTCCTTGGTGTGTGTGGGGGGGGGCAGGGAGAAGTGGTTTCATGGTTATATAAGTCCTGGGTCCACTTGACCCAAAGCTGAGGGCTCCCACTAAATGTGGGGTGTCCGGTCTTCCTGGAAGGCATTGCTAAGGAGGCATGCATGGGGACCTGACTCAGTCACGTCTAGACTGTTCTGCAGGAGTCACAATAGCTGTGGAGGGTTCATATCTCATGCTACAAACAGACATGGCTCTCCACTTTAGAGTTCTGACTCAAAACTAACCTGACAGCCATGTAAAGTGGAAAATGGCTTAGTGCCTGTGTATTCATTTAACAATGCTTTGATCCTGATTCCTGCCCTCCCCCTGCTCCAGCCTTGCCACCCTCGTTTTCCTCTCAATGAGAGTTATATTTGGGATTATTTACCTCTTCTAGAGGAGAGGATCTATTCAAAGCCAAACCTCCTTGTTGGCGGGGGCTTGGCAGACTTTTAGACTCGGGGGTCAGCAGAACTTCTGGAAATAACGTGGGAGTCAGTACACGTTTCAACAAGGTCACTCAATTCTGTTAGGATCTGTTTGCCAACATGTGACTGGGCTTTTATCACAATGACTAGTAACCACTTATTTGGGAAAAATGGTAAGCATATTGTGGGGCCACTCAGGACCCTTAAGGGGTAAGTGGATGGAGAAACTCTTGGATTTTCAAAACAAGGCTTCTCTGTGTAGCCCTGGCTGACCTGGAACTCACTCTGTAGACCAGGCTGGCCTCGAACTCAGAAATCCACCTGCCCCTGCCCCCCAAGTGTTGGGATTAAAGGCGTGCGCCGCCGCTGCCACCACCACCCTGAGAAACTCTTTAGTAATCAAAACAAACAAACAAACAAACAACCCACATTGGCCCACCACATCATTGATAAGTCTTATTTTACTTACTAAGCACCCTCCTCTTTCTGAAACACCATAGTCTGTGAAACAAAGATCAGGGGACAGCTTGAAGTGTCCTGAGCCATGGCCCTGTTAGAAGCTATGTCCCAGAAGCTGAAGGGGACAGAAGTGTTGTGCTGGCCTCCGATCCCTAGCCACTCACTCTCAAAGATACCTGAGGAGCAAAGGCTCAATTCTCACAGCCGCTGGCTGCAGCCTCTGGCAGAGATGGCCACGGGATGGCCCTCATCAGAGTTCAGGCCTTTGTTTTTCATTATTGCAAAGCTCTTTCTGAGGCCCCTGCAAAAGCTGAAGCTTTTCTTTGCCCTGAAGACACATCTTTTCGTTTGAATTGCCTGCTTATAGCAAGAAGACTATGCAGAACTGATGTTTAACTGAGCTGGGAATCTTGGTCTTGGCTAGCCCCCGAGTTTCTTGGCTGTCCACATGGCTTTGGGAGCTCTTCCCTCCTGCTGTCCACACTGAGACCACATGATCTTTTCAAAGCTCAGTTACACTCAGCACCTCCCACAGCTCCTGGCTCAGTGTGTTCAACAAAAAAATTAGCAAATCAGTGACTGACAAAATGAATTCTAGCCTGCAGGTAGTGAACCCTTGCTTTTTAATTAACTGGTTCATAGGTGTAATGGGGCTTTGTAGAATATATTTCCCATTTACATCTCAGTGCATGTGTAAAAGCTGTTTAGCCATCAATACTGTGAAATGTCAGAACACATCATCACCCCCCCCCACCCCGCCCTGCAGGAGACCTCTGACCCATCTTCCTCGATTACCACTCAATGCTAGTCCTAAAAATCACTAATATATTTTACATCTTTATAGATTCACCCATTCTGGATCTGTATTTTAAAAGAAATTGCATGACATATACCTTTCATGTTAGACTTCTTTCACATGCGTAGTGTTTTAAAAATATGTCTGTGTTGTAAAATAAGTCAGTGTTCATTCATTTTTTATCAGTTAATAATATTTCATTGTATTCATGTAAATGTTTTATCTATTCATTAGTTGATGAGAATTTGGACTGTTTCTTGGAGATGTACCATTCTACAAACTCAGGAGGGATGTGTGTGGGCTTCGAATTTTCTGTTTTGTCAGCACTCATTTTTTTTTCTTTAGCTTTTACCATCTTAAAGTGTGCAGTTCAAGGGCTTGTCCCCTTGAACATCCCCTTGTCCCTGTCCGAAACTCTTCGATCCTCCCTAACTGAAATTCTACATGCAATAAAATCCCAGCTGCCTGGCGCCCGGTGCCCGATGCCTCCCATTCTGTCTCGTTCTCTGCAGATCCTACTGTGCTAGGAGCCTCATGTGAATGGAGTGAGACTCCATCAGCCTTGAGGGAGCCCTCACTGCTCTCAGCCTCGTATCCCCATTATACTGCGGAGTGTGAGAAACTCCTGTACCTTACCTTACAGCCGTCATGGATGATAAGCCCATGAACGTGGGTATACAAGCATGACTGGGTCCCTGCTTTTAGCACTTTGGGGGTAAATGCCCAGAAATGGATGTGCTGGATCAGATGGTAATTCTATGTTTAATTTTTAGAGGACCCTCCATCACATATTTCCCAGGCTAGCTATACCGTTCTTCATCCTTACCTACAGAGTACAGAGGACCCAGCATTTCTCCACCCTGGCCAACACTGGTGGCTTTTAGTTTTCTTTTTAAGTAGGCACCCCAATGAATGGTAATTAATATCTCCTTGCAAATGTTCTTTGGTGATGATGCTGGAATTTAAACCTGGGTCATTCCTGGGTGCTAGATATCTACCTAGCCACTGTTCTATCTCCAGCCCTCACTGCAGTTTTGTTTTTTCACTTCCCTAGTTACTGATAACGCTAAACGTATTTTCATGGGTTTATTTGCTGTTTGTATATTTCACTTTGGAGTAATGGTTATTCATTTGCAGGTTTAATTGGCTTGTACTATGTATGGTTTGAGTGTGTCTTCCAAAAGGTCTTAGGCTGGACGATTGGCCCTCGATCTAACGATGTTGGAAGGTGGCAGAGCCTTCAAACAGTGAAGGCTTTGGGGAATGGTTGGACCGTTGGGACACAGCTGTCAGAAGGAAGACTCCAGTATTTCTTATGAGACAGTTGTTTCTAAAGATCAAAACTGGCTCCTGTATTCCTCCTGCCTTTCTATTTTCCCATTTAACCTCTCCCTCTCCCTCACGCTCATACCATGGATATCATGAGATAATGGCTGCTGTGGTTTGAATGAGAGATGCCCCCCAGAGATCCAGTTGTTTCCCAGTCAGTGGCACTGTTTGGGTAGGTTTAAGAGGTGTGGTCTTGATGAAAGTATATCACTGGGGGAGGGGAGTGGGCTTTGAAATTGCATAGCACTGCCCTACTTCCTGTCCTCTCTCTCTGATTCACGCTCGCAGGTGGACATGTGATCCCTCAGTTTCCTGCCGCCCTGTCTCGCTAACGTGATGGATTCCCCCTGGAACCACAAACCCAAGTAAAGCCTTCCTTTTTGAGTCATGGTATCTGATCACAGCCAACAGAGAAGTAACCAATACAGAAGTTGGTACTTGGGTTTGGCTGTTACTGTAAGGATGACTGCGTGATTTTTATTGCTCTTTGTTTGGAGGACTATAGAAGGCTTTGGAAAATTAGACTACACAAGTGACTGGATGCTGGAAGCAGAGCTACAAGGGCCAGACAGCAGAGCTGAGAGAGTATGACTGTGGAGGTCCAGTTCAAGAGGCTTCAGAGAAGACTATTATCAACAGGACTAGAGGCCAGCCTTATGATATTTTGTCAGAGTCTGGCTGCCTTCTACCCTTATCTTGAGAACTTGCCTAAGGATAAATTTAAAAGTAATGGCTCAATTTCTTTGGTGGAGGATGTTTCAAGACAGCATAATATTATACAAGGTTACAATGAAAAGGACAAATGGGATAGACATATAAAAAGTAGTTTGAAGAGAAAAAGAGTGCCATGAAACTTAATGTTGCATCCAAGATTTGTCTGAAAGGGAAACCTTAATTACAAAGGAGATTAGCTTCCTGCTCTGCCTTGGAACAAAGGGAAGGATGTCCTCAGGGTAAGGCCTTGCCCTGCTAAACTTCCAGTTTGTGGAAGAAAGCATCCAGAGTTCACTGCTCCTAGGAAGAAGCTAAATAAAAGAGCGGCTGCTAAAGTGATTCAAGGGGACAGGGTCTGCCTCAGGGTGGCAGCTAAGCTCGCCCGGTGTTATGCATGTTGTGCCAAAGCCTCACTGGTATAAGAAAGAAGGTCATGGATCTTTCCTCCAAAGTTTCAGAGAGCTGCTGAGGCCTGGCAATGTATGCTTGGAGGTCCTCTGTAAAGCTGTGAGAGTGGAAAAATGAACAGGGTCACAGTGAATACCCTAAGGCATTGGAAATGCCAGAGCTATGAGGCATCTGCCAAGGAGAGTTTCTACAGCAAGTGCGCCAGCAGCCCAACAGAGAGATGGATGGTCCAGGCAGCAAAGCTGGAGGGGCAGAGCCATCTAAGCCTTGGCACACTGGACATGGAGCTACAGGATTTATAAGTTGCCCTGATCGGTTCAGTATTTCCTTCCTCACTATGAGCCCAACCCATATTTTTGTGCCATTTTATGTTTAAAGTATACAATTTGCATTTTGGTTTTATAGGGGGTTAAAGTGAAGAAGTTACCTTGACTATCAAAAAACTTGAACTTGTAAGCAGTGTTGAGTCTATGAAAGACTAGCCTTTTAAAGCTAGACTCTATTGTACATTTTACCTTAGGATATGGCCATGTGCTGATAGTATCCAGGGAATAGAATGTGATGATTTGACTAAGACATGCTCCCCATAGTCTTGTTATTTGAAAACTTAGTTCTGAGTGGTGGCATTGTTTGGGGAGGTTTAGGAGGTAAGATGTGGTCTTGTTGGAAGTCGGACACTGGGGTGGGCCTTAAGAGTTCATCACCTCACCCCACTTCCAGTTCACTCTCTGCTTTATAGTCATGGTGGAGGATATGATCTCTCTCACCATCTGTTCTTACCACCATGCGGCTGGTGTCCATGTCTCTCTGTGTCATGATGGACTCTTATCCCCTGGAGCCGTAAGCCCAAATCAACTCTTCCTTCTACAAGACACCTTAGTCATCATATTTTATCACAGCAACAGAAAAGTAACTAAGACAAAGGCCAAGAGGACACTCCCCAGAAACTAAATAATGTGATTGCCTGATTTTTCAGGGTAGTCTTCCAAACTATGAGCTATATCCCCCCACCCCTTTTCTTTTAGGTATTATCATCCTCGGGTATTTTACCATAGAAAAAGAAAGTGAGTGACAGCTTGACTTTTAGTATTGAGTTATGTGGTTTCTTTATATATCTTGAATATAGATCCCCTCTCTGATATTTGATTTACAAAAATATTCATATTCTTGTGATTTTATTCTTATTTTGTTTTTTAAGTTTTCTCTTTTCTACAATTATATGCATAAGCTGTGTATGTGTGTGTGTCTGTGTGCATACGTGTGTATATGTGTATACATGTGTGTGTCTGTGTGTATATGTGTGTGTGCGTGTGTGTCTCTGTGTGTGTGTCTATGTGTATGTGTCTGTGTGTGTGTTTGTGTGTATGTCTGTGAGTGTGTGTGTCTGTGTGTATATATGTGTGTGTGCGCATGTGTACATCCGTGTGTGTGTATGTGCATGTGTGTGTGAGTGTGTCTGTGTGTGTATATATGCGTGTGTGTATATATGTGTGTGTGCGTGTGTGTGCATCCATGTGTGTGTGTGTGTGCATCTGTCTGTGTGTCTGTATCTGTGTGTGTGT
>JADRCD010198843.1:3111-15665 GCA_019843815.1 Montemys delectorum | reverse complement strand
TGTGTGTGTGTACTGTGTACTGTGTACATGTGTAAAGAAACTCACTCTTTTCTTCTCTGGTATTAAACTCAGCCTTGGTGGAAAGGATCTTTACCAACTGGACCATCTCACTGGCAGGTTTTTTAAAATTTTGGTCTTTGTTTGTTTGAGATATTTAATTTGTAAAAAAACAACAATGTAAGTGGTCATGAGTCTCTACATACTACTGAAGTGCAATATGGCACAGCCCTGTAACCTCTTTTGCCTTTAGTTATTGCACAATGCAACTAATTGTTTGCCTTTAGTTATTGCACAAAAATAAAACCCAATGAACAAGACATGTAGACTCTGACAGGAGATTCAGTCTCTATAGCAAGGAGTTACAATAGTGCATGGGCTGAAATGGCCAAATCATTTCAGTTATATATTTTAATGAAGCATTAAAAAATAAAAAGACTCAAATTTATTTTTCCAACATAACAGGTTTTTATAAAGTCATGTTAAAGTAATGTGCTATTAAAAAATATCATTAATGTTGGTCACAGATGTTAAGTTGTCAAAGTTACAAAAGGTAATTTTGACTTTTAATATAGCTTTAAATAATAATAAAAATATATTAGGTTTACTTACCAAAGGAAATTTTACAGTTATAATTGGGGTATGTATAACCAAGGACCTTAGTTCAATCCTCCAAGAACTGCCCCCCACATACAAAGTACAGCAAACCCGTAAACATTCTAACCAAGTTAAGGAGGCAACGCTAAAGAAAGGCCGTATCTACACTGAAGCTTTTCATGCTCAGATGATGTTGGCTTTGACCAGGAATCACAGAGACCTTCTCCAGAGGAGGAAGCCATCGCACAATTCAAACCAACCTGACAAACAAGGCTGGATGATAGCTACATGAAGCTTCCTGACTATATTTAATTTCCTTAATGGGGTCCTCTAGCACAAGGTTTTATTATTTTGATAAAGACCAATTTATTTTGGGTACACATGTGTGCATGTGTTCTTTGTGTCCTAGCTATGAAGCAATTATATATTTCATGATCATAAAGATTTCTTCCTTTGTTTTTCTCCTGAGCGCCAGAGCTTTTCCTTACACGCATTGCAATGATTCCATTTTGAATGGACTTTTACATGTAGACTGCATACAATCTTTAAAAATATATGCCATGTGTGTGTGTGTGTGTGCGTGCGTGCGTGCGTGCGTGCGTGCGCGTGTGCGTGTGCGTGTGTGTGTGTGTGTGTGTGTGTGTGTGAATTAAATGGGGGCTGAAGAGATGGCTCAGCAGTTAAGAGCACTGGCTGCTCTTCCAGAGGACCCTGGTTCAGTTCCCAGCAGCCATATGACAACTTACAACTGTGTGTAACATCTCTTTCAGGGAATCTGACACTCTCATACAAGCATGTGTCGTAAAACGCTAATGTACATTAATAAAAATAAATACATTTTAAAAATTAAACTGAACTTTTTTCTTACTCTACAAAAATGAGGGGGGGTCAATTGTTATAATGTTTAACAGTTTAACCATTTTTTCCTATAAATATTTAAAATATAGAAAGTTGGGGCTGGGGAAATGGTTCAGCAGTTTTAAGTGTGTGCTGGTTTTGCAGATGGTCTTGTTCAGTTCCTAGGACCCCTGTCAGGTGGCTTATAACCACCCATAAAACCAGCTCCAGGGGGTCTGCTGCCCTTTTCTATCCTCCAAAGGCTCCTGCACTCACATGTGCACATCCATACACAGACATACACCTACATGTAATTAAAAAATATATATTTAAAAAAGTATTTAGAAAGTTGTTTTATATTTTTTATGGTTTTACTCATATATCAATGATATGTTAATTCAGAAAATACTAGAATATTATCAACTGGCCATCTAATAGTTTTGTGCCTAATGTACAAGTACCATCTCCCAAAGAGTGGGTGATCTGAAAGGTCAGATACTACTGAAAGGTCAAGGTGAAGGGCACCTGGGAAAGGCCCACACTGCGCAGGTGGGAACAAGAGCGTTCTGCAGTCTGCTATTGCAGCATGGTGGGAAGACAGCCAGGGATGCGGAGAGGTTGCCACTAGAGAGACTATTTGTTGTGAAAATTAGAGAAACCGGATAGTAATTCTAGGCACAAAGGAGTCATAGAACTACCCCACACAGGGGAAACCTGAGCATGCCTGAGGTGAGGAACAGGAGCAGAAACGAGGGAGAGCCGGAAGCTGCTCCGGGGAGAGTAACAGACCTGCCTCTCAGAGGCAAGCAGAACAACCGCAGTGGGAACTTAGGTTACACCGAACTCGGCCATCAGAAAATCCTGTTCCTTCAAGGAGTGGCAGTCTCCATGAGGAACTTCCAGCACCAAGTCCTGAATTATTGATAGCCGTGAATTCTTAGCAGCTGTAACAAGGACGAAAACACCGAAGGATCTTCAAATTAGAGTTGACTGAAATTGTATTTTATTGTGATCATAGTTTTCTTCTTATTCTGAAGTCCTGTGTTGTCTCCTCTGGCATAGACTTGGCTAGCCCACACCCATTCTAGCCACACAAAAGCATCTAAGGGATCCGTCTAGGACGCTGAGCCTGGAGGGATGTGATCAGCACCCCATTTTGCAACATTTTAAGCCTCCAGCCATCTCTGTGTATCCTTTCATTACATGGGGTAATGAAAGGACAATCTGTTTCTTCTGCGAGCGACTCCACACAATACTAAGTAAAACTCATTAAGACTCCCTTTCCAAAGAATAATATTTTGATTACGAGAGAGAAATGCAATGATGAAAGAAAATGCTTGTGTCTCGCAGCTACACGGGGCTGATGTTAAAGTTCTGTGACAGAGGACAGAGAACGGGTTCTGACATGTGGGTCAGCCTTCTTCCCACACAGCATTCCCAGCAACTGAATTTTCTCAGTAAGCACACGGAAGTGCACTGCATTCGCCTGGTGTCTCGTTTCCCTGTGACGTATTTTTCTGTTTCCGTTTGCCATCCTCTTCCTCTTCTCCTGAATCCCCTCCTTGTTTTCTTTACTGGATCCTGTTGTAATAAGAGAATTTTGTTGCTTAAACAGATTTGAAAAACTTCATTCCTAGCGTTGAGATTCCATCTTCAAATTTCATAAGGAGAGATCATGGTCCATCGCTGGCTGTGGTCTCACTGTGCTGGCCAGCTTGCATACACTTCACGAACACTGAGCGGTCCAGTGTGTGTCAACAGTGGCTGCACTGTTCATTCTTCCAACACCCGGGCATTAACATTCGAGGGTCATGGTTTCAAATCTGTCAGGATTTTCTAACCCATGCACTCTTTTTTGACAAATCAGTGGGTTTTATAAAGAACTTAATTGCTCGAACAGAGTTGAATTGTGAGCAAAATGCCAACTCCCTTGGTCAAAATCCACTTTTCCTGGGTTATTACACATACCCACATCTTTCCAAGTCAGGTTTTGTTCAATTGCCTCCTTGTCTTGAGACACTAAAGATATAATAAATGATGTTCATAAATATCTCTAGGGAAGTAGGAGACCAATGTATCTTAGTGTAACTTGCCTGTAAAACAGATCATGAGAAAGGAGTATTAACCTCGAGGGGCTTGTTTAAATAAAACCTTAATTTCCAACAAAGTCTGCATGCCAATAAAAATCAGAATTTTTGTCCTTGAGAAGACTTATAGGGAGCTGGGGAGATGGCTCAGTTGATAAAGTGCCTGCCACATAAGCATGAAGACCTGAGTTCAGATCCCTATAACCCACCAGAGAAAAGCCAGGTGCAGGGCAGGAGAAATGAGTCCTGGGTCAGAGCACCTGTTGCTCTTGAAGAGAACAAGGGTTCAGGTCCAAGCACCACCTAAGAGGTGGCTTTCGACTGCCCATAATTCCAGGGACTGTCAGGCCTCTCTGACTTCCTCAGGAACCAGGCATCCATAGAGTACACACATGCACACAGGCAAAACACTCATGCACGTAAGGTTCAATGAATAAGCCTTTTTTAAAAAAAAAAAAAAGTAAAGCCAGATGCTGCGAGGCATGCCTGTATTTACAAAGCTAAGAAAGCAGAGACAGGAGGATCCCTGGGGCTTGCGGGCCTTGGTATTCAGTCAAGATCCAGATTCATTAAGAGGTCCTGTCTCAAAAAATATGGAGAGATTGAAGTAGATACCCAGCATTCATGTCTGGCCTACACACACACACACACACACACACACACACAAAGACATGCGGAGCTTTGCAAGGTTGCTCACTTAGGAATCAAGACACACTCGGGCTAGGGGCCAAATGCCAAGACCTCAGGCACCCCTACCCTAGACCAATGTCAGACTGGGGGCCAAGACTGCAGCCCAGTGTTCATTTCAGGCAGTGGCTCTGCCTTTTGATGTAGGAGCTCATAAACAGAAATGTATTGAGAACTCAAGAATGCGTCAGGACATTGGAAACAATACTCCCTCCTTCCCCTCAGCTCCTTCTCAGTCTCTTTAAGTCTCTGTTTGACTCTAATGAATGGGAGAGCAGATTAGACTTAAGTTAGTAGAAAGAGCAGAGAGAGTCTTTAGAGAAAGGGACCACAGATGTGTCCATATGAAGTACCTAGCACATCTCATTCATCCACCTACTGCTTTGTTGACTGTACATTGACTGAGCCATTGTTATCTGCAAGGCAGTCAGTGGGACCAGATTCTGCAGACTATAGAGAATCTCACACTGTAGTAGTTGGAGACAAACATAACAAAAGAAACAAGCTACAACCTGGGTGATGTCCAACTTCTCTGCAGTCAGAGGAAAGGGCATCCCAGGCCGAGGGTGTCACACGGGAAATAGAATTTGGCAGGTTTGGAGAGCTAGTTCTTCCCAGTACCTAGAACAGAATTTCATACACATGCAAGTCATTTGGCCGTGTTCAAATGCAGACCCCAGTGTTGGAGGCCAGAAAGGAGACTAGAAGTCTCCCTGGCCCCAAGACCGTGGTGACTGTCGATGTCAGTATCCTCTGTGGGACAGGGAAACTGGGGGAGAAACAGGGAACTGCAGGGAAATGAGTGTGGAGCCAGTGGCCAGCTGTGTTTGGAAAGCCATGCTGTGGACTTGGGGTGTGCTCCAGGAAGTACACGTGTACATGAAGGGATACAAGGGAACTCTCTACCTAGCGGCCGCTTCAACAACTGTGTGTTTTGTTGGCTCTCAGATCATTCTGCGGGGATACTTTCTCAGCCTTGCACAGCCTGACTGCCCTTCACTGCAAATTAGGGTCAATCTGCCCGTCTGCTAACTCAGAGAACAATTTTGTCTTTCTCTGCTTTGAGTTCTCCAATTGAACCTACCTACCTTACATTGGGCCTGGCCCACAGTTTTGTAGATTAGGAGGAGAAGGGTTCTATAGCATAGGGGAATTTCCCCTAGTAATTTGATTGGCTGATAAAGACGACAGGAAGCCAATCACTGGACGAAGATATGGAGGCGGGATCTTCCGGGCAGAACAGGAAGGGAAGGGGAGAAGAGAAGGGTCAGACAAAAAACAAAACCGGAGAGAGACAAGATGGAGGGAGAAGGAGATGAAGATGGAGCTGGCCCACGTGTTCTGGAGGAGCCACAAATAGCATAGCTGGGCAATAGAGTAGTGAAGTAATATATTTGTCTTATCTAAGCAGTTACTAGTCTAGGAAAAAAAAAAAAAAAAAAAAAACAGTCAATGACCTCTTACCAAGTTTTAACAAATAGGGCAGAGTAGTTGACCAGCTAAAGGCAGAGGTTCTACACGGCTGCTTAGTCTCTCCAAGCCATACAACACACAAGCCATCAGCTGCAGAGGCAGTCATAGTACTGGTCCCCCAGATCCAATGGAAGGTTGGTTCGTATTAATGTAGGTGGAGGAATTGCCAACAGCCAGTCAGGGTTGTCATTGCCCAAGGGCTCATGTCACCTGCTGAGAGCACTTAATAAAACGCCTTTTAAAAATGAATTTAGGCTCTAAGTGTTTATTTACAAATAGACTGAGCAAATGTGAATTTTTGTGTGTGTAGACACATAGACCATTGGAGAATGTTGCCTGTCTTATTTTCTCATTCTCTGTCTTACTCTCTTGAGACAGGGTCTCTCACTGAACCAGAAGCTCACAGTTTAGCTAGAATAACTTGGCTTGTCATCAAGCTCCTGGGATCTGTGCATCTCTCCTGGCCCCTCTTCTTAGAGCTAGGGTTACAAACTTGCAAGGTCATGCTCAGCTTTTACAGAGTGCTGGGAATTCAACTTCATGTCTTCATCCTTGTACTAAAGGTGCCCTTTCCCACCGAACCACATGCCTAGCCCCTAGTGAAGAACATCATCGTATAGTAAGGACAAACCAGGTTGATTCCCGTTCATGATTAAACCTGTTTCTCAAGGATAGGGTTGTGCCTCACCTGGAACCTTAACTACAAATGGTTCTGTACTGTCTGTTCCAGAAATGGCAATCATGTCTTTGCTTCAAAGAAGCAATAACCATCTTGCAACCCTACTTTGTTTCAAAAAGATTGTTATGACCACCTTGTTCCGACCACCCTGAGATTGTGTCTTTGTTTCAGGAGGTCCTTGACTAACTTGTTATGCTCCTGGAACTCCATCTACTTTGACAAATCCCTCATTTGGAAACCTTCTACCCCTGAGCTATAAAAAACGTTGTCTTCCTCAAATCTGATGCTGACCTCTCAAACCCTACCCTAGGGGGAGGCAGCCATGTACATGAATATTAAAAGCATTTAATTAATTGCTTGCTTTAATTAGTTTGTCATGAAGATGAGTCAGGGACATTTCTCCTCATATCTTTGGGATTAACACTAGCCCTTGGGTGTTTTTGTTGTTGTTGTTTTGTTTTTTGTGTTTTGGTTTTTGGGTTTGTTTTTTTTTTTTTTTTGAGACAGGGTTTCTCTGTGTAGCCCTGGCTGTCCTGGAACTCACTCAGTAGACCGGGCTGGCCTTGAACTCAGAAATCTGCCTGCCTCTGCCTCCCAAGTGCTTGGATTAAAGGCATGTACCACCACCACCTGGCGGGTTATTTTTTTAATATTTATTTTTTATTTTAGCACTTCCCTACTCCCTTTAAAGGCAGGGCCTCACTGTGTAGCCCTGGCTGGCCTAGAACTCCCTGTGTAGATCAGAAGATATATTAATATTTTTATGCCAGTACAAATTTTAAATCTATTATTGCACTGTAGAATAACTCGAGATTTGGTATGGTGATATTTCCAGCAAGTTTGTTGTTGCTGATGATGCTTAATATTTAGTTTTGTTCTGGATATCCTCAGTCATTTGTATTTCTACTATTCGAGAATAATTCTTAATTTCCATGTAAAATTGTGTTGGGCATTTTAAGGCAAATGCATTGAATACATAGAAGGCTTTTTGATGTATAGCTATTTTCACAGCTTTAATCCTGCCAATCCATGAGCATGGGAGGAGTCTTTCCATATTTTGATGTAGAGAAAGCCACTTGTTTTTGCCTTCCAAGTACTAGGAGCTGCCACGCCCAGCTCCCTCAGTCTTCTTAGGACTAAATAAGAACACCATAGCTCCTGTTGCATTTTGTGACCACAATATTATGTATCGTCTTAATTCATGAGAGCCCCAGCTGGCTCTGTTTTGTTACCGTCTCTGGATGGTTATGTGAGGTAGCACAGGGAATAACAAAAGTTAGAAAGACTCAGCAGAAATTAAAGCTTTATAACATAGTTGGTGGACTTATAAAAAGATCAAGTCAGCTAAGTCACTTTGGAAAGAAGCCTGGTCTTCATCAAAAGTTAAACATAGAATTACTGAATGACTCAGCTATGCCCCTCCTAGATTTATGCCCAATATAATTGAAAGATACGTTCTTTCAAAACTTACGTGAATGTCTGTAGAAGCATTGTTCGTAGTATACAACATGGAGGCCGGGGCTGTCAATTGATAAGTAGCTACACAATGTGTCATGTGTCTTTGTAGGGATGAAGGACAGCCTGTGCATCTGGGGCTAGTGAAGACGGCAGGCTTCCCCTTACATAAAGGGCACTGCACCCAGCACTTGATGGCTCAGTTTCATTAGCATGGCTCAACCCATGTAAACAGGCTAATTCAATGGACGTTTCCGGCTTTGTTTTTTGAGTAGAAGGCCACCTGCAATAACAGAGCCCTGTTATCTCCAAGCATGAGGCTCTGAGCCATTATTATTTCTGAAAGTCCGTTGTGTGTTTCTTGCTAATGAGCAACACAGTGAGACAGCTGAGAATCACATTCTTAAGACTAAAATTCTTTCTTCCTCAGATTAACTTCCTTCCCCACCAAAGCTCAAATCCTGCATCAAAATGCCGTTAACCTCAACATGGAGCTACAAAAGAATAAAAATTAATTATAAGAACTACCCCAGAGAGGAAAATTGTTTTAGAATGAGTTAATCACAATGATTTACTTGACAAGCAAAATAATCCCTCGAAATTTATTTAAATGATAACTAAATATCTTTCAAGAAGAAAATTAAGTAGACCAATTGTTTCTTAGAAATCACAGTATCTTTTGATTATAAAAACAATAAACTTAAAAAAAAATAAGTGTTCTTTTGAAATGTTTAAAGAAATCAATAAGCAGCAGTGAGAAGTAACTATTAATATTTCTAATCTCTTTGCAAAGACTTGGTGGTGGTGTATAGAATCTATACCATAGAAGCTCATTCCCCTGAGAGAATAGAAGGGTTGCTCAATGAAGAATGTCTCTGAGTTAAGGAAACCAACTTCATGTCTGTTGTAGGCTCTTTCTCAACAACTCAATTTTCGTTTCATATAATCAAAAATAATTCTAGGGGCTGGGGAGATGGCTCAGTGGTTAACATTTATTGCGCGTGTAAAGGAACTGGGTTTGGTTCTCAGCACCCAGAGGGTAGTTCACAAACATCCATAACTGTAGTTTGAGGCAATCCAATGCCTTCTTCTGACTTCCATGGGCACCAGGTACATATGCCGTGCACATACATGCAATCAGAACACTTGCACATGTAAAATGAATTAAATGAATCTAACACAAATTAAAGATAATTATATTAGTGCTTTAACTTTGGAGAAGACTTCAATTTGTGTAGGATTTGTGTGTATAACATCCCCAGATTAATTGAGAATAAGCCTTTTGCTTTTAACTCAACAAAATAAGGAAGATATTTGTAGGGTATTCCAAGGTGAGGCAGTGAGTATGTCTCTATACATTTTTCTTTTCTCCCTACCAACAAGCTTGTCTAAAAATCTCTACTGCTTTTCAATGGACTCATGTGAAGAGAATAGGAATCATTGGGAGGGAAGGGTAGATTCTTCGCCGGGGTTTTATGGACTCACATTCAAGTGCTTCCCCAGCTGTGTTTATAGCGCCAGGTTTCTAAGCCTCTTGAGAAGTAATCAGTTTTGATCATCTTAAACACCAAAGTAAATTTTCTTTTCTGGAGATCATTCCAGTTGCTAGCACAGGCTAGTTTGGCCTATTGAACTATCTTTTAGTGCCCTGACATCCAAAAGTGAAAGCTGGGATTTCACTCTGAGGAAGAGAGAGACTTGAAATGCAACCCGCAGCCTTCCGGCAAGGACAAGGGTTCTGAATTCCTCTACTCTTAAAAAATTATTACATCCTGTCTTGTTCCACAGTTATTTCACTGTGAAAATCTGGTCTCATCAAAATAGTATAAGCCCTTTTAGAGCCAAGATTTTCAAGTGCTATTTTTTTATTATAACACATATGTTTTTATCACTTCCTATAATAACCGACACAACCAAGAACATATTATGCTCTCAGTCATGTATGTTTACTTTTTGATTCATAATAAATGTAAATGGCATTTAAATTTTTGGTGACTGTAATTTATGGGAGATTTCCAGTTGGGCAATGTTTATAGGTAGATATATTTACTATTCCTTAGTGTAAATTCTAAGTACACAACTAGCCACACTTAGAGCCAGGTGTTTGTTATGAGTTGAAGCTTTGTATTATCTACATAAGCTGTGCCTGAGTTTCCTTGTAGAAATGATAAAGAACAAAATTAGTCAAAGTACATGGCCTCGTGGTCAGCATGTTGATGTGTTTTCAGTAAACCTTAGCCGCTGTTGCCATCAGTGACACAGTTCCAACCCCTGTGCCATTTACCAAGAAGCCCAGCCCTCCATCAGTTGGAAAGGTGCTCTCTTCTTTGCAAAATCAACACTGGGGGAAAATGTGGCATTGTGGGAGGGACATCTGCAAAGCGGGTATCTAAAGAATTACAGTGTACATTTGGGACACATCCAAGTTCCAAGAAAATGAAAGAGTTGCTGTGTAAAACACTTCATTTTGTCAGGACCCGCTGACTTCTCCCCAGTGGCCAATCCCTGCTCCCCTGGGAACAGGGTACTGAAGAGTTGCAAGAAGATGCTGTGCCTCTGTTTGCAGTCATCTAATTCCTGTGACCTTTGTAATGTGGAGGACATAAGGATTATTCATGAGTGTGTCAAGAATGTGTTTTCCCAGGTTCCCAAAGAGGAAGTAGAAAACATACCTCATTGTACAAAAAACTAGAAAAATATAGATTGAATTCAAAAGGCCAAGCCCTATACTAAGAATCCGCTGCTGTTTTATAAACATTAGTGCCTTATAACAACCACTATATAGTATTTGCCACAATCATAGGTTGGCTGAGGCATTCTTCAGTGAGTTTTGCCTGTGGTTACTCAGGAGGCTGCCTTTCAGGGAGAAATCCAAGATGGCTTCCCTCATGCCTGAGAGATGGTGCTGGCTAGTAAGGAGAGCCTCAGCTCTCTTGGTGAAGTCTCTCATTCACCACTAGATGGGCCTGGTGTCTTGGTAGCTTGGTTGCCTCCAAGTTCCCTAAGGGCAAGAATACAAAAGCCTCTAGCACTCCCACAGTGTTCCAAAGGTCACTCTGAGAGCTTGCGGGAGTCAGGAGCGGTGCCTACCTTTGCTTGGAGGGCATTGGTGTGCGTCATCAGCTAGTCATTGCTGTGTTACAACGTATTATACTAAATTTTCTTCATCTACTTATTATGCTTTCAACTGAGGTATCTTCTCTCTTGAGGCCTTTGTAAACAGCCCTCTGAATTTTTTTCCGCAAATTGCTTTAGTTTGAAACTTCAGTGACTAGAAGAAACCATAGCTATCTTTACTACTCTGAGAGTTCAAACACTGACAGATGTGATGAGGAATATCTCTGGAAGTCAACTTGGGATGAAAGGAAGAGAACGTGGTGAGAAAAGGAGCCAGGCTGAGTCTAACCACACTCCTGGACTTTCCTTTGAAGGTTCCTAGTGCTGCACAAGATTGCGGGGCGGAGGAAGCAAGTGTGAGCTGGAAGGTAAAACTAGAAAGCACTTGGCAAACATCCAGGGTGAGGCGGAAGCATGAGCCGCCCACTACATGGGCTCACTAGAGGCAGCTCAACTCAGTGCTCTTGGCTTCTGTTTGCCTTCAAAGAATGTCACAATCTAGACAACTCTAAATTTCTAAGGCCTATGACCAAAGGAGCAGCTGGTCCTTTATCCAGGTATCTAGTGTATAACTCATTCCCTCTGGCTTCTTGGATGTGGATGGAGAAGCAACACAGACCTGACTTGTTTTGCCTAGAAAGATGGGTTCACTTCAGAAAAGGAAGTATGAACAAGAAGGGGGACAAGAGGAAACTCCACTGGGAATCCACCCTGTGAGGGTGCTGAAGCCTCTCTAATGCTGTTCCGGAGATAAACTTGGGGTCACTCCAAAGAAAGAGTTAAGTGCTAGGAATCTCACAGCCAGAAGCCTAGCATGACAGGGTAGCCTCCATATACAGTGATTTGAGGCCCGGCTGACCTACAAGAGACCTCATCCCCAAAACAAACAAAAAAATATTTTTTAAAAATTCCAGATTAAGAACAGGTTATATTTAGGAATACATATGTGTATGTACCTACACACATGTACATGCATGCACGTGCACGCGCGCACGTGCGCGCACACACACACACACACACACACACACACACACATGCAGCAATAAGAATTGGTGAAAAGAATGACCATGAATTTGAAGGACAGTAGGAAGTGGTATATGGGAGGATTTGGAGGGAAGAAAAGGAAAGGAGAAATGTTATAATTATATTATAATCTCAAAAATAAAATAAAAACTCTTAATAAGAAACTCTTTCCTGGAGAATGTATAGGAACTGTGTCACACACAGAACAGTAAGCTTTTCTGTAAGTCAAGAAGTCATCCATGAGACATAGTCAACAGAGGGCCAAGCGATTCAGGCATTTTCACAACGCCTATGCCTGGCCAACTCAAGGAGAAGCCATGGGAGATGGTTTTGTGCACTGTGTATTCAGATGCTGGTGCCTATGCTCAGAGATCTGGGTGCAGTCTGGATGTTGGCATTAAAGATTATTTTCCATCACCTCTGACTGGTTAATAAAGTGCTGATCAGCCAATCACTGGGCAGGAGAAGACAGTCAGCCAGGACTTCCTATTGTAGTCAGGGGATTCCAAACACACACACACACACACACACACACACACACACACACACAGAGATAGAGAGAGAGAGAGAGAGAGAGAGAGAGAGAGAGAGAGAGAGAGAGA
>JADRCD010198842.1:0-15319 GCA_019843815.1 Montemys delectorum | reverse complement strand
TGGTGGGATTGCAAACTGGTACAACCACTCTGGAAATCAGTGTGGCGGTTCCTCCAGAAATTGGACATAGTTTTACCAGAAGACCCAGCCATACCACTCCTGGGCATATACCCACAAGATGCTCCATCATGTAATAAGGACACATGCTCCACCATGTTCATAGCAGCCTTATTTATAATAGCCAGAAACTGGAAACAACCCAGATGTCCCTCAACAGAGGAATGGATACAGATGTAGAGGCTCACAGACATCCATTCAACTGAGTACACGGTCCCCAATGAAGGAGCTAGAGAAAGGATCTATGGAGCTTAAGGGTTTGCAGTCCCTTAGGACAAATAATATGAACTAACTAGTACCCTCAGAGCTCCCAAGGAACCAACCACCAATCAAGGACTATACAGGGTGGGATTGAATGTACTGGCAGCAGGTATACAGTAGAGGATTGCAAATTCGATCATCAATACGAGTAAAGGACCTCGGCCTTGTGAAGGTTTTGTGCCCCAGTGTAGGGGAATGCCAGGGCCAATAAGTGGGAGAGGGTGGGGTGACGGGCATGGAGAAGGGGGAGGCAAAAGGGGTTTGTTCTTGTTTTTGTTTGTTTGTTTGTTTGTTTGTTTTGAAGGGGAACCTGGGAAAGGGAAAATGTACATGTAAATAAAGAAAATACCTAATTAAAAAAAAAAAAAAAGAAAGAAAAAAAAAGATTCATGTGAGCCTGGGATGTAGGAGCCTGAGGTTCAACATAAGCTAACTTTGTGTGTTGACTTTGGAGTTGGGACATGGAGTTAGAAAAAGAAAAGCTAGGTTTTAAAGATACGATGGAGAACAGAATTGGCTGAGCCTGAGGAAGGAAATATATTCAAAGGTAAGATTCATTACCCCAGTGACCCTAGGGTACCAAGGATCCCTTTTTGTTTTCTGTTTGATTTTACTTAATAGGCAAAGAAAACATCTTCACATTCTATGCTGTCTAAGCTTCTTGAATCTGGATCAATACTCTGGCTTAGAGTGGTCCCCTTGTCCTGAGTGATGGGAGCTGTATTTCAATGTGATTAGAACACAGGATTTGGAGTCACAGAAAATAGCAAATGAGACAGTTTCTCCAAAATGCTCTGAATAACTTATGCCACCTCACTGTCTTTCAATGGTGGTGATTAATAGTATATATATGCTTTTCAGAGCATTCATTCGTTCATTCATTCATTCATTCATTCATTCATTCAAAAATGATTGTTAAATCCCCTATAAGGCCTTCATTGTATCAGATTTCCAAATACTCTAGCTTCTGGAAAAGTTGTGTTAGTCATAGTAATAGTTCCAGTTAAGAAAAGAGAGGTATGAGAGAGAGAACGAGGAAACTGGCAGTTGTATGTGGATAAAAGCCACAGGAAAGAGGAGAAAGAACACACAGTTACTGAGTCAAACCAGAGTCCCATCCCCATTTGCACAGAGCAGGTTAGATATGGTTAAACTCCACAGAATACACTGAAAGAGAAGGGGAATCTCAGGGAACAGTGTGACTCCATTCCCATAGTCTGCAAACTCTTTTTATTTCTCTTAGGGGGATAAAACAAGTTTTAAGCTCTGTTAAAGTGTCCAGGCAGCACTGGTCAGAACAGATTGTTTTTCCCTCTCTTAATTTTTCTTTTGGATTAGAGGAAGTATTTTATCATCTGCCTCAATAAACTGTGTAAAAGAAATGCTATTGAGTTTTAGCCTCTTTCCTGTAAGAAGATAAAATATAATTGCATTTGGCTTTGGATAAAGTAAACATTCCCTTTCACTGTTTGTTTAACTTTAGAAGATGTGGCTTTCTCAGTATTGCAGAGAAGTAAGCTTGTACCACTGTGTGAGTGAGTGAGTGCGTGCGTGCGTGTGTGTGTGTGTGTGTGTGTGTGTGTGTGTGTGTGTGTGTGTATCTTGTTCACACATACCTGTCTATGTAATAAATGAAAGGAAGGGCAAGAGTGTGGTGGCACCAAGCGTGGCCATGCATGTTTATGTGCAAACAAAGATGCAGCTTGGGGAGAATAGAGTCAGTGCTTCCATTCGGTAAGCCTTGATGTGGCAGTTTCTAACGGTGGAGCATTTATCAGAAGCACATGCATATACACAAGTGGTATCCAACTAAGGCTTGTCTAAATCATACTCAAAATTTGAGACCTCATAGCATGGAAAATAAATTCAATGCACTCTAGAGCTGTGACTGCATTATAGTATCCCAACTTTTTCATAAGAAAGTGTACAAAAATAATCTCATCTTTGAACTAGAGAAACTAATTTGGAGAGATGGATATTCCTTTCAAGGATCTCACAAATTTGGATGCAGGCATCATGTCCCCCGCCCTACGTCCCTACCCTCTGATTTTCCGTTTTCATATTAGAAAAGACTACTTGCGTCTATGTTCAAATTCAGAGTAGCTCTAACTTCCTAATGAATTATCTTTTTGATTTTTTTATTTGACTTACTGGTGCTTATTAGGAATTTTTTCATCTACATCTCTTAGAACTGTTGCTCTATAATACTTTTTCTACTGTATCGTTTTTCTAAATTTTGGTGAAGGATGACACTAGAATAGGAAAAGAGTTTGATAGAATTCTTTGTCTATGCTATAGAATAGTTTGAGAAGCATTGGGATTAATTCTTCCTTAAAGATCTGCTATAATTCAGCAGTGAATATGTATTAGCATAGATGTTTTCATTTTGGAGGTTAACACTGCTCTAATCCCATTGCCTAGTTTAGAGCTGCTTAAATCAGTCAGCTCATTGTAGTTTAACTTTTGTAAGTGATATGCATATAGAAATTCATCCATTGACATTTTTCTGAATTTCATTGGTATCTTTTGAAGTGGTTCCGATCATCTCTAGTTTTATTAATTTGAGTCCTTCTCCATATTTCTTCTGGTTAGTTTAGTTAAGGGTCTTTTAACTGTGTGCTTCCTAGGTATAATTGCTTTGTGTCATTGATTTATTGATTAGTTTTGTTTGCATTTCCTGAAGTGCTGCTTCCCCAATCTTAATTTTTTTTTCTATTTACGAATGTTTAGGGGTCTGACATGTTCTTGCTTTTCTAAGGTATATCATTAAGTTACATCATTAAGCTATTTATTTGAAATATATAGTTCCCTAATGTAAACATGTACAGGTATAAACTTCTCACCTCAACTTAGAAGTCAGATGTTACTTAGTGTGAAAGACTGGAAAGGGTACTTCAAGCAAATAGGTCTTGATCTAGTAAGCAGGTGTTATTCTTCAAATATCTGACAAAACAGACTTTTAATCAAAGTTTTTCAAAGAAATAAAGAAGGTTACATCATATTGATTAAAGGAATAAACCTATCAGAAGATCACTACAATTCTTAGCATATGCACACTGAACATAAGCATATCTGATTTCATTAAACACATACTATTAAATGTAAAGTCACAGACAAACTTCCAAATCTGATTCTTTGTAATTTATGAGGAATCCCAGCAAATCTCAGGAAAATGAACAGAGTCATCTGAACACAATGGCTGAGGCTTCAAATGGATGAAACAGACATTCACACAAAATTCTATTCAAACACCGTGGAGTAAGTACATTTCTCAGCAGCCCAGGAAATTTTCTGTAAAACAGGTATTTGTACACAAAGCAAATATTAACAAGAATAGATAATTGTATAAGTAAGCAACATAGAATAAAACTACAAACCAAGAGAACTATAAAACACACATAAACTTATGGAGATTGAACTACTATTGAATGAGTAATGGGTGGTTGATTAAATAAAGAAGAAAATAAAAACATGTTTTGTCACTAAATGAAAATGAAAACACAGTATGCCAATCCTGAGGGACACAGTGACAGCTGTTCCAGGAGGGAAGTTTATTTCTAAGTGCCCTTTCCATTAGCTTCCTTGCTTTCCTGCCTCTGAGAGACTTTCTAGCAAATGCCAGAGCTCACTGCTCCTCACTGCTTTTTTATTTCCCTCTTTTGATTTCCTTTCTCTCTGTTTTCTTCTCAACCCCCTCCACCTCCACCCTTTACCCTCTCCTTCTCTCCTCTTTTCTTTTTCTCAAACAAGGTGTCCCTATGAAGGACAGCTGACCTCTAAGTCATCCTCTTTCCTCAGGCTCCCAGGTGCTGAGGTGACAATTGAGCACTTTCACACCTGGCTGTTGGTCACTCTTGCTATTCATCCAGGTCTCATTTTCAGAGACTGTAACCCTGATGGAACCCAGTTTCAGTCTGCCCTCTGATTCCAGGTTCTTCCCTCACAGCCCTGTGTTCTGGGATGAACGAAATGCCTGGATTACAGTGTGTCTCCAGAGTTTTTTACTTTTAATTACCACAATCCATGTAGGGAGGAGATGTATGTGGGAAGGGAAGGGTAGAATTCTTTGTCTTTGTTTTGTTTTGCTTTGTTGACTTGAGGTCAAGAGAATATTAACTTTGACGTTGATAGAAACTTAGTCCAGTTGTGTCTGGTCTATCATTCATTAGAAGCTCACCTTAGATTATGCTAAGAGGCAGGTGGAATAATTGTTCTAATAGTGCAATCTTTCTTCCCAGAGTTCCTAGCCTCTAGCATCGATCCCACCAGCTGCCATGAGGTTAGGGTGAGTCCATCTGGCTTTCTGAGGCCTGAGTCACAAGGGTACAGCTTTTCCATTTTGTTTTTCTGTCTCTTTCATTCAGACACTAGGAGAATCTAAATGGGCTTTGTCTGGTGGCTTTGTTTTTTGGTAGAACTTTCTCTACAGTTCCCTCCCTGGCATGCTTCTGACCTTCCTGTGCTCCTGAACATAATGGCTTTCTGTGCTTCTCTCTTCTCTTTCTCTGAAGAGCTGCTGTTATTTACAGAATCTCCTGACCTGGGAGTTTTTCTTTGCCTTTGAGCTTCCATTTGACTCTATTCTTAAACTGCTTTATTAATGAGATGAACAGACCCAAGAGGTACCTTTATTTCCCCCATACCATCTGGTGACCATGAGGGAACTATAATTTCAGTAATAGTTAAGGTTAGCTTGAGACTGGGAGTTGGACCAGAATGCACTGGGAACAATTTGCAGATAGACAAGAATGCCTGGTTTGGACTTTCTAGATGCAAAGGCTGACAAAGGAACCATGCTCCAAAGCCTGCAAGAGGTTAAGAAAGGACAAAGAAGGGACAGGGGAGTATAGGAGAAGGGGTGGTGGGTCCAGCAAAAGTGTAGTTTCATGTGAAGTCTAGCCTCAGTTTGATGCACTCTGCAAGACTCACCTGTATCTTCACCAGACTTTGTCTTACCTCAGGCCAGACCAGGCACTAACCACCTCTGTTACTCAATTCAAAACTCTCAAACCATTTCCTTCAGATTGCTTTCAATTTGAGAAAATAGTTCTGAAAATTTTAGGAGAGCAAACAAACATGGGTTAAAATGCCACATTCTTCTCTAGTCTGGAGGACGACTCCCCAAAGGATAGACAAAGAACTGGCTTCCAACTGTCTTCATTTGGGCACTCAAATTCTTGGTCTCACAGCAGCTTTTGGCTCAATATTGAAAGCAGCTTTGCTGACTAATTGCAAAGGAGTCAGAGTGGGGGTAGATTGAAGCTCCACATTTTAAACTTAGGGTGTGAGAACTAGTCCTAAACTACTTGTGCCTTCTTGCTTGTTTTAGGACTTCTAGATCTCCCCTGCCCCGGCCCTATCCCTGTGGACACATTATTCTATTCTAAATTAACACCTATTGTATTCTCTCTAGCTGTTTACTAAGGGATAGTATTCACTGAGAAGCAATAAAATCTGAGTCATGTGATTGTTCATGGCAACAGTATAATCGAATTATCCTAGTTTGTACAACTTACTAAGCAAAAAGCATCCTCATAAGGCCATCTGAAGAGGATATAAATCTTGGGCCAGGGATGTAGCCCAGTAGTGGACAGGACAAAGGATACAGATCTTACTCATGCATGCTGTTTACTTCAGAAGCCAGTTGTTGTACCTTTATAGTAGAGATCAGATTTTGTTTGTCTCCTTGCCTGGATGGTTTCGGAGAACAAACTGATGACCATGACAATGACAACTTAAATAGCATCCATCCCTGGAGTGCTGGGATTTGTTGACAGAGTTAAGTTGACCTAGAAGAAGCAATTTGTGGAGACAATTTTCTTCTTTTCTTTTTAATCAGAAAAATCATTAGGATTCAGGAGGGGATAGAAACTTAAATGCCAGAAGGAGCCAATAAAATGAAATCTAGTTTTTGAAGTGTTAAAAGGAAAGGTTATTATATTCTTATTTTGTGTGTATGTTCACTTGGCAGAAGATGTATCAAGTCATGCAATAAATTTGCGATAGAGTCAAGGGGGAAGCTTTTTAAATAGAGCAATGTGACTTGGAGTGTGCCAGCCAAGTTAGGTGTTACCTGTACATGAGAGTGTCTTTTACTTTGTGACTTGGGGAAAGCTATCTGTGATGTTTTCCCTAGGGACTAAGTTCTGTCGTTTCAGATTGTGCAGGGACTGCTTAGACTGTATTAGAAGGTAGCTTGAACCTATTGGTGATAAAACTGAAGGTGCTGCATGAGTCTCTTATATTAGCTATACCAGTTTGCAAAAGGTAATTGCCGAGGCTAGAAATGAAATCCCTAAGGACATCAGTGGCAGGTGACAGGCAATGGCAGGTGACAAGCAATGGGTCTTGTATGCTATCAAATCTAAATGGCTAAAGTCTGCATTGCTATTGAATGACATCACCAGTGAGGTGTGAGCACCTAAGATTAAGGAGAAGACCAAGTCTCAACACACTTACCTTGAGCTACTTGAATAACATAAAACCAAGCCTGTGTTAGCATCATTATTGCCGCTATCACAGATACAACTCCAGTCAGGAAACCCTTCAGCTTGCCTCAAGAGTAACTAAATGATAGCCAGAGCATAGTCATAGCATATCATCTGGAACATCCATACAAATCCATCTGGAGTTGTCCTATCTTGAATATTAAGATTTTTTGCAGCAACAGCCTTAACCTAGGGACCAATGTTATTTTCAAGTTGCTGATAGCTTTTCTTCATTCTTGTGGATGATATTATGAAGTATTTTGCTCAAATGTGCTTTAGAATCCTTCAGCTCAGATGGTAGCCATCTTGAAGTATCAAGATGTATCTCTGCACCATGAATCCTATTTTTTTTACTGATGATTTTCCCTGGAAGTTAAGTTTCTGCTGATACAAGCACTAACTTCTGCTAGAGTCCCATGGGTTTTCCCCTATGAATATTTACAGGAACAGTTACTTTGTCAAATACTCCTTGTGTGTTATATAGACCAGATGCTTCATTTTGGTCTCCCTTTTGGGTGATAGTTTTTAGCTAAGTGAGGTATGTGGTTGTAAGAACCATTTAGACTTCTCTTGTGCTCTCTCTCTTTTAAAGATTTTATTTATTTTATGTATATGAATACACTGTAGCTGTCTTCAGACACACCAGAAGAGGGCACTGGATCTCATTACAGATGGTTATGAGCCCCATGTGGTTGCTGGGAATTAAAGTCAGGACCTCAGGAAGAACAGCCAGTGCTCTTAACCACCAAGCCATCTCTCCAGCCCCTCTCCTGTGCTCTCTTAAGGTGAAACATTATAACTCCTCTAGACCAGTCATCTGTTTCCTCTGGGTTTTCTCAAACCCATATGGTCCTGAAAAAAAGAATTTTTGGTTTTACATGTATATTTTATTAATAGTATGCACAAGGAGATACTTGGAATCATAAAGATGCATAATCTTCAGATAATTTTATGTGAAAAAATGGAACAGAAAGGAAAGGTCAAAGACCAAGAGGAATGGTGTAGATTTTCTGATTTTTTTTTAAAACAATGCTTGTTTGTGAATTATTGGAAAGAATGATAACAGATATTAAGCATCTATGTTTCACATTTGCCAACATACATTGAAAGAATAAGACAACTGAATTATTTTTAAAAAAAATCAATACGTACACTGGGGCAGAAATTATATGTTTTATAAATATTTATACTCATAATAAAATTTTTGATGACCAATCCTTCTTTCTCTTTCAACTTACTTTGATTCTCCTTTCTTCAATAAATATACAAAAACATAGAAAGTATATATATCAACAAAATGTGACATTTTGGTATGTGAGTGCCTTCTGTATGTATATGATATACATTAGGTTCACACAACCATAGCCCAAGACTTTGTGGTAGAAACTTTCAAGATAGCTTCTTAAAACATTTGACATGTATTGTACATTGCTGTAATGTAGAGTTACCCTAACATACAGTGGTGAGTCAACACATCTTACTCCTATCTTAGTACCAGTTGATCAGCTTCTTTCTATCCCTAATCCTCTGCTCTCTTACTCACCATTTAGCGTTCATGTGAGTGACATCAGGTGATCTTTTTTTTTTTTTTTTTACTATGTTCTTGTTTTAAATTTTTTTATTGGATAATTGATTTATTTACATTTCAAATGCTTTCCCCTTTCCCAGTTTCCCCTCCAGAAATCCCCTATTCCATTCCCCCTTCCCCTGCTTCTATGAGGGTGCTCCTCTACACACCCACCTATTCCCACCTCCCCTCCTTAGCATTCCCCTACACTGGGGCATTGAGCCTTCACAGGACCAAGGTCCTCTCTTCCTGTTGATGTCTAACAGGGCCATCCTCTGCTACATATGCGGCTAGAGCCATGGGTCTCTCCATGTGTACTTTTTGGTTGGTGGTTTAGTCCCTGGGATCTCTGTGGGGTCTGGTTGGTTGATTCAGCTCCTTCAGTCATTCCTCTAACTCCTCCATTGGGGGCCCCATGCTCAGTCCAATGGTTGGCTGTGAGCATCCACCTCTGTACTTGTCAGGCTCTGGCAGAGCCTCTCAAGAGATAGTTATATCAGGCTCCTGTCAGTAAGCACTTCTTGACATCTGCAATAGTGCCTGGGTTTGGTGTCTGTATATGGGATGGATCTCCAAGTGAGGCAGTTACTGTATGGCCTTTTCTTCAGTCTCTGCTCCACACTTTGTCTCCATATTTCCTCCCATGAGTATTTTGTTCCCCCTTCTAAGAAAGTTTGAAGCATACACACTATGGATTTCCTTCTTCTTGAGCTTCTTGTGGTCTGTGAATTGTATCTTGGATATTCCAAACTTTTGGGCTAATATCTACTTATCAGTGTGTGCATACAATGTGTGTCCTTTTCCAACTGGATTATCTCACACAAGATGATATTTTCTAGTTCCTTCCATTTGCCTAAGAATTTCATGAAGTCATTGTTTTTAATAGCTGAGTAGTACTCCATTGTGTAGATGTACCACATTTTCTGTATCCATTCCTCTGTTGAAGGACATCTGGGTTCTTTTCAGTTTCTGGCTATTATAGATAAGGCTGTTATGAACATAGTAGTGCATGTGTTCTTGTTATATGTTGGGTATATCTTTTGGGTATATGTCTAGGAGTGGTATAGCTGGATCCTCAGGTAGTACTATGTCCAGTTATCTGAGGAAATGCCAGACTGATTTCCAGAGTGGTTGTACCAGCTTGCCATTCCACCAACAATGGAGGAATGTTCCTCTTTCTCTACATCCTCTCCAACATCTGCTGTCATCTGAGTTTTTGATCTTAGTCATTCTGACTGGTGTGAGGTGGAATCTCAGGGTTGTTTTGATTTGCATTTCCCTGATGACTAAGGATCTTGAACATTTCTTTAGGAGCTTCTTGGCCATTCCAGGTGATCTTTCTCTTCCTGGGTTTGGCTTATTTCATTTTCACTTAGCAATTATTCTTAGCTCAACTCATGTCATTGCAGATGATAGTGAGACACCCAAGTTGTAGATAATGAGACAGGATTCTTTCTTAATATTAACTTGAAGGAGAGTTGACACTGAATGATTTGAAGCCTCAGCATGTGCTCTTTACGCAGACAGTTTATCAGAATGGCTTTGAATTGTGTGAAATCACAGATGCAGACATATGATAATGTTATTATAGGATGGGGCTTGGAATTGCTTGAGTTTTTAGATCCATCCAGAATATCTGGATTTGGGACCAGGTTCAAAGTTGGCCTTAGACTTGCTGTTACTGCTGCTGGAAGCCATTGTCACTGTGAAACCAGCAAGAGTTCATTCCTTTAACTTTAGCCCCTGGCACTTTCCCCAGAATGGTATGGAAGCATATTTTCAACTGTCCTCAAATATGTTCAAGAAGTGACTAATAAAAGTACATTATAAATTTTGTGTGATAGGAATTTTACTAGGTAAATATGCATTTTACAAAAGAAATGAGTGAAAGAAAATATATTGAAATGTTTGTATTGATAAAACTACTTCCTAATGTTAAAGATTGTAGATAATTTTTCTTATTCATTATCCCTTTCCATTTTAAAATAAATACGTGACATATTTTTCTAACTAGTAAAGAAAATAATGTAGATCCACTTTCCAAATGCAAGAGTTTGCACTACTGTTCTCCAGTGTGATAGTTTTTATTTTGTGCCTCTATGTTTTTCTATTAACAGGCGTATTTTCTTTTCACTGTCTAAAAGGCTATTTAAAAATAGGAATGAGTTTGTTATTCTTGCTGCTCATAAAGAATTATGCCAGAGAGACCTGCAGGTACAAATCTGGGATTTAAAAAGGAAATTGTGTTTCCTGGAGGTGACCTCTGCACACTAATGGAATCTCTAATGATATAATAGGTTTTGTTTTTCCAAAAAATACAAATTACTGTCTATGAAAGTAAAGATCTCTGAAAAATAAATGAAAAATACTTATTTAGTAGATCAATATGGCTATATTTTAAACTTTACAAAACAGTGGTATGCATGTATTATACATGTGTACATACATGTTCACACACAGGTATACATACTTACATACATGGGCACACATTCTCTCTCTCTCTCTCTCTCTCTCTCTCTCTCTCTCTCTCTTTCTCTCTGACACACACTGGGCACAAGAGGACTAGGTTGTGTGGCTAGTTATTTGGTCTGGAATGCTCCTTGTGTGACAATGGTGACTCAGCCCCTCTGTATAATGAACTCCATTATCTAGTCCTCAGGTTCCTTCTCTTTCATGGCCCTGGGTCCTGGAATATTTCAATCTTTAGCTGGAGAAAGGGAGTTAAATGGAGGGGTCTTCATGCACTCTAAAATCACCCAAGCATTTGGATGATGTTACTGAGAATTTGATTCTTATCTGAAGACACGTATGTTTTAAGGAGAAGGTTATTCAGCAAAGCCAGACAATCACTCCAAACCAAGAGTAGGCTGTTCCAAGGCAAGGAGCACTCAGGATAGAAACCTTGCTATAGATTTTAAAGCATGCTTATGAGACAAGCCACATAGTCATGGAGTAAAGTGAACTTTTCCCCTCCCAAATCTGGCAACTACATCTCCCTGTTAGAGTATACACCACCCCATGGTCCCCACAAGAAGGGAGTATGACAAAGATGTGTAAATGATAAAATAATGACATCGAGTCCTTTGAGGCTGAGGACCCTACTTTAGTTCATGCACATGGTCTTGCTGGTGCTTGAGTGACTAACGTACCAGGACCAGTATTAAATGACAAATGCTGAACGAGCCGATATGTCCAGAGTTGGGAGCAACCTCTCGATTTAATTAAACCTCAACTGTTCACCTTACTAATTACCTAAATTAAATGTTTTCCATTATTAAAGAAACCAGTAATTAGGAAAAATTGAGCACACACATACACACACAGAGATACACACACACACACACACACACACACACACACACACACACGTGATATATTCTGCCTCAGATGGATATGGAGCTTCACGGAACTTATGGTATAGTAGATAAGACCTTTGACTTCTTAATAAACATGGGTGGATCAAAAGGCTCAGTTCTTTTGAGAAAATCTGTGAGTGCTGTGCATGTAGAAACTGTATGTTGAAAAATGTATGATTTTTCTGAATCGCTATACAAGAGAAAGCAATTTTTGAGGACGGAGAGAAAAAGAAGCAGGCTAGCCTTAGCCACTGTATCCAGGGCTTAGCAAGCAGCATCCCCGCCCACTTACTATTGTAATTTATATTTCACTCTTCTAAATACAGAAAACTAAAACACACATCTGATATGATAAGCACTATTTCCAACTAACAAAGCAATGAAAGGTTTGGTGCTTGCCAAGCAGCTAAGAGCCTAGTTGTAATTCCCAAGCACAGAGTAGGAAGCTACAGGTTAGATCACTGAGGCTTGTTTTCATGTTTGCTCATGTATATTCATGTATATTCACTCTGATTTTGTCTTAGGGTTTGTATTCCTGCACAAAACAGCATGACCAAGAAGCAAGTTGAGAAGGAAAGGGTTCATTCAACTTACACTTTCATATTGTTGTTCATCACCAACGGAGGTCAGGACAGGAACTCACACAGGGCAGGAATTTGGAGGCAGGAGTGGATGTAGAAGCCATGGAGGAGTGCTACTTACTGGCTTGCTTCCCCTGGCTTGCTCAGCTTGCTTTCTTATGGAACCCAAGACTACAAGCCCAGGGATGGCACCACCCACAATGGGCTAGGCCCTCCCTCCTGTCTTTCAGTACAGAAGCAGCATGCAATTTTTACCTTGAGCTGCTAGCTTTAACTAGAGGCTTTTGTTTTGGAAATAATTAGAAAACAGATTGTGCTGTATTATTTTCTGTGTACTCTCTGGCTACCTAGGCAGCTGTGTACATTCTGTATTTCTCCAAGTAAGTAAAAGCTTTGACCTTGGATAGGCAGCAAAGCACAGGAGCACAGCACATGTGCGGTAGGCCCCATTCGTCTGCCACTTTTCTCTTATTGTTTTTACTTTCAGGATGATATCTACAGAGTAAGAGGGGATGGCTTTAGTGCAGTCTGGCCCTGGCTGTCCTGAGTGTGCCAGAGGGAGGGGTAAGAGGCTAGCCCACACCAGCTTTACAGAAGAAGCCAGATTCCCCTCGTCTGTGCTTTTAGACACGGGAAGACTGGAGCCTGAGGCTCAGACCACCAATACTCATTTGGCAGCTGATGGTTACCTGGACCCTCTTGAGGGTGTAGAAGCCAGCAGGGAACTTGATTCTTTGCCATGTGTTCCAAGGAGCGTTTCTGAAGGGTGGGGTCAGAGCTTAGCACATCTCCCCATGGAGGTGCTGTAGTCCTGTTGTGGATGACACTTGAGGAAGCATGGTAGGCATGGGAGTCTTGATAATAGAGAAGTTGATCTTCCAGGTCTTCTGGTTCACTTGAAAAACAGAGCACCTATAGGCTTACCATGTGAGAAGGTGCTTCTGTCCTGCTTTTCCCAGTGTGTTGCATCGCATCATGGGTGGGGGCAGAGGAGCAGGTGGCTCACTGGGACCTTTGTGGGCACCTGGGATGGACTAGGACAGAACAGAGTAGTTGGACCAGATCTAAGACTGGCTCCCCGCAAGTTTGTTATGACAGCAACTTGGAAGAGGGGCTTGATGGACTGTGATTGAGTAAAGACCATCAGTCCCCTTTAAGGGGTTCTTAAGTACCCCCCTTTACACTGTTCCTTCATATTTCCTTAAAGCTGAAGTCAGCCTTGCTTTTCAGTACGGAAGGCATCCCTCACATCTGCAATGAATTTTGTGTCAATCAAAAGAAAGTAACCACACAACCAACCGAGCAAGTTCAATTAGATACCAATTCATACCATTTTTTTCTAGTGTCTTTTGATGAGTAGATGAGTTTAGATTTCAAGTTCTTCACAGAATATTTATCATAATGAATTGTTATGCACTGATGCTGAATGTTTTAATAGATTTGTGTGTGTGTGTGTGTGTGTGTGTGTGTGTGTGTGTGTGTGAGGGAGAACAGTAATCTATTTCCCTTGGGTTGTTATGAGGACCATGCAACAATATAACATTTGGAAACACTCAAAAGCTTGCTGATTGTGCAGTAACTAATAGTATTCTTAGTTATCAGTTATTATTCTGAATTAGCATCTTAAGTCATTACAATGTAACAGGAAATCTGGCCTTGGGTTTCCTTTTATTCTCTTTGCTATGATACAATCTGTTTAATATTGTTATAAAATCATCACAATTTTAGATTGTAGATAAAATGGCAACTAAGCCTATGTCACAGCAGAAGTCTTCAGACATCAGCATTCAATAGCTGTCCATTCATTGTCACCACAGATAGTCTCTGTAAGGCTGTCAATGAAAAAGTCTCATGTGTTCTCCAGGGCTCAATGAAAAGTATTTGATTCTTCCTCCTTATGCTATGTGTCCTTTACAACACAGTATTTGAGGCCATGGATCACTTATGTCTTTGCAGAAGGGATCCAGATCAATGGGCATGTGCAGAGAATTAAAGTCCCTGAAAACCAAGTCAGGACAGGGACACTCTCTATGTCCCCTTCCCCCTTCCAATGTCTTCCTTCAATGTTCTCCCCTTCTTCCTCTCTCTTTCTTCCTCTTTTCAACTATCCAGGGCCCATTTCATCTCTCTGGTTTTGGGAGGAGCAGGTTTTATTCATCCTTTTAAACATTTAGTTAAAATAACTCAAGAGCCTTGTGTTTATATTTATATAGAATAAAATAGCGGCGAAGAATTACTTATCCTAATAGTATCTGGAGCCCCATGTGGACTTTTGCTCCATAAAAAATCTTTGAGCATTTTTGAGTAAAGAAACATAATTCTCATAATAAGATTTCCAAAGATAAGAACTCCTCTCAACATGGAGCTTTTTTCTGAAAGGACAAGGAATTGCATGATTTGGCAAACGGCAGGAGACATACGACTTGGAAAGAACTGCCTCTAATTCGAAACTGGCTTGTTTCTAAGACCTGCTGTGTTTTCAAATTGGTTGGTGTGCTCTGAGTACAGCCTTGGGAATCTTCCCCGGTCAGAAGTCTCATCTTCCTTGGACATCCTAGAGCAGCAGGCATTATCTCCATTCCCGATCAGTTAACATCAATTGAAAAGCTATAGATACTTCATTCTAAATTAGGCTATGGGATATTTATGGTGATATGAAAATGTGAGTTATTACCTAAGAGCACTACAGTTCAATTCCTTCATATTCAAAGAGTTGCACAGTTACACAATGAATTTGTTGGACAAATGCATTAAGTGATGACTGTATATGTCTCAATTAGTTGCCTGACATATCAGTAAATATTTTTAATATTGATGACAATAATTGTTATAATGATAAAACAAGAAAATCAAAATGAAGCAGCAGCTGCCATCTCAGAAAAGAAGCTTACATATATAATTCTCTTCAGAAATGAAGTGGCTTTAAGGTCATTATTGTGACCTAGGCCTGGAAAGGACTTACACACACACACACATACACACACACACACACACACACACACACACACA
>JADRCD010198841.1:2500-16767 GCA_019843815.1 Montemys delectorum | reverse complement strand
TCTCTCTCTCTCTCTCTCTCTCTCTCTCTCTCTCTCTCTCTCTCTCTCTCTCTGTTTCTCTCTCTTTCACACACACACACAGAGGCAAGAATGTGGCTGTCACTCCTCCCAGGCACAGTCTGTGTTGAATGCAGTTGTCACTTCAGTAGGTGTCTGTTTGGTAAATGAATAAGCAGATGGCAACGTACAGGGAAGCAGAAATGGCATCCACCTCCAGAATTGTAATATGAGGCTCGATCCTCCAACTGTGAATTTTGTGAGTTTCCTGCTGCCTGCTAGGTCCCTGTCTTCCTCACTGGAGCCTGGAAATACGGAGGCAAGAACTTGGAAAGTAGGGAAACAGTGCCTGGGGTGGGGTGGAGTGGAGTGGGGTGCAGGGGTGGGATGGGGTGGGGAGGGTGGGATGGGATGGGGAGGGTGGGAGTCGGGGAGCTGAAGACAGACAATGCAAGGCTTCCGGACCCTGAATGTTCTCTGTTCCAGAATGGCAGAGTGTTTCCCATTAAGTCCCCCTGCACATTACTCGTTGTGAGAAAATCTAGAACCTTCCTTATCTTCTAGAACCCTCCTCTGAAAGAACTTCCTTCCGTCTGCACAAGGGTAGGAAAAGAGACCACCTTGCCTCATCCTACAGCATTCTTGGAACAAGAAAAGAACGAATCTACCATTGCAATCACAGGCCTGCTTCATCATAGCGTCAAACACTCTCTTGTTGGTCATCTCTGTCTACAAGAGAACTGGGCTGGGAGACCTCACGGAGGCCCCGCCCAGCCCCTGAGACAAGGAGTCTCCAGGTGAGCCTGTAGGCCAATCAATGCCCTTTTGTTCTTCCGGGCACCTGAGGCCCATGGCAAACCCAAGCTCTCCCTGTTCCCCCTGAGTGAGGAAAAGGAAAAAGTCATCCATCATCTGAGCCAGCGGCCTCAAGCCTCAAAATCCTACCCAATCCGGGATGCTCCTTCCCTGCCAAGCAGTTCTGGACTTCGAGGCTCCTGCTGTCCTTGCATCCTCTCAGAACCTCCCTGGGAAGAAGCTTCGAGGCTTGGGCCAGGCATGGGGGAAATCCTTTCATTCTTTACTTCTTCTTCTGGACATGACCCATTTAAAAAAAAAAACACCACAGCAGTGGGTATGTGTTTACCAATGCTATTTTTAAAGATCTCTAGGGAAGTGGTTTGCCAGCACTCTGTAGGGCGGGCTGTGAACAGAAGTGATTTCACGTGTCTTGGGCTAGGAACAAAGGGGCGGCTGGGCCTGTTCTCACCGCGCCCACCTGCGGCCCTGAACTAGCTAGCGCCTCAGACTCTAATTACCTCGGCCAGTTGAGCTTGTTTCGGAAACATGTGGCTTCCCCCACAGCTGGGATGACTGCCAGGCCCAAGTTTCTTGGGACTGACCCTGAACATCTTGGGCTGCTTCTACAGCACTTGATGAGTTATGTGAGTCACGGTCCAATTAAAAAAATGGCCAAGGAAAAGAATGAAAGGAAGAGACAAGAAAGCCATGTAAGGATGCCAGGCAGGCAAGCAGTTAAACATCCTGACTCTAAAAAGATGCCAACACAAAATCTCAATTTATAAAAGTTGAATGGCCTAGAAGGGAGGCAATTCTATTCATTGTAATACATGAATGAATGAATGGTTTCATTTCACAAAAAAAAAAAAAAAAAAAAAAAAAAAAAAAAGGAAAAAAGAAAGTAAGTTCATCAGAAATTTCTTTCCATTTGGTTTATCCTCCAGTGATTTTGAAATAGGACTAAGTTGTCAGAAACCTGATTTACATACAACGTTTTTGGCTCTTGTCTGGTGTGGAACAGGCTATTACTGGATTCTGAAACTAGTGGCTTAAGCACAGAAAACACCAAATGCTTTTGTAGCTGAAGATAATGAGTGTTGATTTGGCACGAAATATAAACAACTCATTAAAGGACTTCCAACATCTTTTAAAAAAATAAAGAAACCAATACAGTCCAGGAGACAACATGATAACAAACCTAACTCTAAATTTCTGGTCACCAGGCAACCTCTACAGAGCACAAAGCCAGTGGGAATGGTGTCCCTGGCTCCTCCTTCTTTGGTCACAGAGCAAGTTGAAGCGTGGGGGTTGAGGGGGTCACCATGGCCTTCCGTCTGGTTGACCTGAGATATGAAGTCACATTATTGAGGAATGATTGACATCTTTGGGGCTAGAGAGAAGGCTCAGCAGTTAAGAGCACTTGCTGCTTTTGCAGAGTACCTGGGTTCGGTTCTCAGCATCGACCCTAGGTGGCTCACAATGACCTGTAACTCCAGTTTCAGGGGATCAGACTCTCTCTTCTGATCCCTGCAGGTACCAGGCATGCACATACACTTCAGCACCCACACCTACAGAGAAAATAAAAATAAGTATACTGTTTTTAATAACATATACATTTGATATTTAGATCACTATATCATAACACATGTAGATAAATAAATATGTACCTATGATATCACACCATCAAGTTCGTAAACTTATCTGTTACCTTTTAAAGTTTCCTCCCAACCCTTTATTATGATTTATGGATGTGTGCTCACGGGCATATGTGCATGTGCTTATGTATGCATATGCGTATGCGTATGCGCGTGCGTGCATGCATTTGTGTGTGTATGTGTGTGTGTGTGTGTGTGTGTGTGTGTGTGTGTGTGTGTGTAAGAGTTTTTAATAGCTCCACTCTTAGGAAAACATAAATATCCAACACAGTGTACAATCCTTTGCCCCACCTGCTGTCTTGATTTCTTTCCTAGGTTTGAGTCACCTATGGCCAACTACAGTCTGAGAATATTAAGTGGAAACTTCTAAAAATAAGTAATTCATAAGTCCTCAATAACCATTTTATAGTGTATTGTCACAACCGAGCTATTGTGTTGTTATTAAATCTTGCTCTGGCTAGTTTATAAATGAAGCTTTAGCAGAGATTTGTGTGTATTCAAGAAAACCTACTTAGGATCTAACAGTACGTGGGATTTCACGTCACCACAGGAGAGCCTTGGAAGTTATGTCTGGCAGACATAAAGAGACCAGTACATGGTTAGGTCCAAGCACCAGACTGGAAGGTAAAAATCTAGAACTTACTTTTGTTACACAGTGAAAACTTTGTGCCACTTACCCACGACCTCCCTGAAGCCCCCAGTGACCACCATTCTACTCTCTAGTTCTGTGGATCTGAGTAGCTGTGATTGATTCCACATATAACAAACACCCTTTTTTACAATCTTATATTTAAGGCAAAGGTTGAATTTGGCATAGGTCCAGGAAGTAGTACACAGTCTTCCTGGGTCCTGGTTTCTGGTCAGTTTCTTTTCTATGTCTGGTGGATGTTGGACATGCCTAGGACCATATTTTTAGACCAAGTGACTTCAGCCTCTCTGGTGCCCTCTCCCTGGGCCCTAGCTCATCCTGTCCTTCCTCTATTGGCCCCAGGTCAGCCTGCAAGCTCCTAAAGCTTTGACCTAAGGAAGCATATGGTCACCATTCGCTGAGATACAGGAATACATTGTGGCTGGATATGGTGGCTTCTCTCTGAGTGTTCCTGTGTTCCTGTGGGGTAGCAAACCTTCAGGAAGAGGAATGGACTTCAATTAGAATATTAGCTATCCGGAGGCAGAAGAGGTATTAGAAAGGACCAGGGTTGTCATCAAAGTAAAGCACACACAAGGCCAGACCAAGTGCTTTGGGGTAGACCAGTTGTTCAAGTGATACCGTTGCTCACTGTTGCTGTTGCAAGACTTCCCTTCAGCCTCTTTGACTTGGCTTTAACCAAGGGATGGCTAGTTCCTGTGATGTGGCCTTGATAATGTTCCTAATTGGGTGACGGGGGACTCTGATACCCAGAGTGAGGGCTTCACCAACTGAAGATCTAAATATAGGTCTGAGAGAAACATCTGGGCAGAGAAGTCCTCTGCAGGAGCCAGACTGGACCTTGTATATCCCTATTCCTTACTATCTTGCAAGTATTCTGGATGCGTAGTACTAAGACCCACAAGGAATGAGTCACTGGTGACATCATCTCCATCCTTGCCTGAAGAACCAGTTTTACCGGTCCACTGCCTCTCACCTACTAGATTCAGGCCCAGGTGGCAGGCTTTCCTGTCAACTTGAAACAAACTAGGGTAATTTGGGAGGAGAGAGCTTCAATTAAGAAAAAAACTTTCATCAGCTTGGCCTGGAGGCAAGCCTGTCGGGCATTTCCTTGTTTAATGATGGCTGCAGGAGAGCACAGCCCAGTGTGGGTGGAACCACACCTACACAGGTAGTGTTGGAAAGGTAGCTGAAGGAACAAGGAAAAGCAAGCCAGTGAGCAGCATCCCTCCATGGCTTCTGCCTCCAGGCCTGCCTCCAAATTCCTGCCTTGAGTTCCTTCCTGACTTCCTTCATGATGGATGGTGACCACTCCCTCTTACACTTACTCCCTGAAGAGGATGTTTTCTTAGCATAGTAGCTACCATTTTGGACATGGTAAGAGTCTTAAAATTATCCCCAGAGTCTACAGACTAGCATGGTGTCATATGACCTTTTGTAATGTGAACAAATGCCTATTGATTCCAGATAGGGCACCCGTGACAGAGAAAATAATAAGAATAATTAATATATAAATAAGAATAATCATAATTATCATCATCTATGTAAGCCTAGCTTGGTTAAACTAGTGAGATTAATTGGGGTTACTTATATGAACATGGGTCAGGGGCTATTTATCGGAGTGAACAACTTACAAATAGCTACACCACTGAGAAAAGTCTCTCCTCCTCCCCCAGCAATTGCTAAGCTATATGTATCCTAAGGGAGGGCGGCAGACCCCTGCCAAGGTCTTCAGGAGTTCCCAGTTTACAATTTTACACTATCTTTTTTTTTTTTTTTACTCTTTATGTTAAATTCTACACATTCTGAATTATGGAATCCTGCAGCAGAGCTCATCCCCATCCTGTCCTAATGTGGGCTTCACACTTCCCAGGAAAGGCTCCCACTGTACTTGATGCCTTTGGGAGATGCATCAATGCATGCTAAGGTCTCAGGCTCCTTGGCTTGGAAGCATTATCACACACTCTTCACTAGAGTGAACATGATAATCCAAGGAGGAACCTGATAAGTAGCCAAGAGCTTCGTCATCTGGAACAGGAGGCTGGTGGGAGTGTGGAAGGGTGGCATTTTCACACACACACACACACACACACACACACACACACACACACACACACACGCACACACCTCCGGTTCTGCCATGGGAAGAAACCCTCACCTCCTCACCTGATTCGCACGTGCTGCTGCTGCTCTGTGACTCCTCCTCCTGTCAGCACCTTGAGTGATAGTAGAAAGGGGGAGGAGGTGGTTGGTGTAGGACACTTCAGAGAGGGAGTACAGCCTGGATTCCTCTCATCTGAATGGGTAGAGGGACAGGGACACATGCCACATGCCATTTTACCTATCACCTCGCTCTGCTTTAAATAGTAATGACTTCTGCATTGAGCACTGCAGGCTTTGTTCGAGATCCTGTCTTTGCAAGGATGCACTGGATCTCCGCTCTCAAAGGCAGCTCCCATGGGAGACCATCCCCCAGCATGTGGCCAGGAGGCAGTGCGGTGTGCTGTGATACATCTCCTTTGTTTTCACTAATCACCCCTTTAAAGGCTCTGTCTCCAAATACAGTCAGATTCTGAAGAACCAGGGCTTAGCACTTCCAAAGAGAACTGGAGGGACACAACTCACCATTCAACAACAATGGTGGGGACATCCTCCTGTAGCTGCAGAACCTGGGAGGCTGAAGCAGGAGGATGTAAACTTCCAGGCCAGCCTGGGTTCCACGGGTGACACACACCATATCTCAAACAACAATAACAAAGGAGAAAAGTGTAAGGGGTGGGTGGGGCAGGGGGAGCTGGAGAGATGACTAGACGCCTCAACAGGAAAGACCACTTCCAGCTCCTCCAGGGGACCCAAGCTCAGTTCTCAGTGCGCATGTCAGGTGGCTCACAGCCACTGTAACTCCAGCTCCAAGGAGAGGGTGTTCTAAGGGGGAGAGGGCTCTCCTGGTCTCTATAGGCATTGACACACACTTGGCATATACTCACACTGACACACATACACAGAAATTAAAGAGTAAAACCTGTAAAAGAACGAAATTAAAACATTTTTAATGTAAAAACCCAACAGTCGAATATGGGTTTAAAGTATAGTCTTTGCTGGAAAAGAAACATATTTATTCTCTGCTGATTCATCTCCTACTCTAGTACCAAACCCTGCCTCCAAAGAACAGGTCAGAATGGGTGAACACTCATCTGCTATGCTTGGAGATGGTGCCTCAGCCATCCTTACAACTTCACCTGATCCACGGGCTCTGCCCCAACCTCCACACTGCCTACCTCCCTCTTGCCAAAGGAGTGGTCATTTCCCATCCTTCACCCTGCCTGGTCTACCAGAAGTACTTTCCAAGCCTGACCTCCATCCTTCTGGGTCTCCCTTCCTCTCTCAGCTGATCCTCCTGTCCCTCCTGTCCTTGCTCTCCTCTGAGGTTCACAGGGTTTTGTCTTGAGTTCTCCTCATGCTGAAAACAATGGGTATTTTGCAACATCTCTAGTTAGTCTACATGTAAGCTTAAGTCATCCAACCCGAACTTGACCTATCTGTTCTGGTATCTGCTAGGTGTCAAAGCTCACCATTTTCAAAACCAAACCCTTCACCTCTTACCATAAAACCTGCTCTACTCGAAACTTGACTTTCATGGGGAAGGACCCTTCATCTGTCTACTTTTTCAAACCCAAGTGTCAGGGCCAGATTTGATGGTTCTTTGTTTCCAAACCCTACCTCCAACTCCGGCAAATTCTTTCTGTTCCACTGGATGTCACCAGACTGTGTCTGTCGCCTCCGCCACTAGCAGCTTCTGGTCAATGCCATGGTCTAAGCCTCCCTTAGCCCTTACTCAGAGTACCTCAATGGCCTCTTGTTTATTTAATTTTTTTTTAATAGTGGAAAATGTACATAATAGGATTTACTATTGTATTTTTTTAAAAAAAAAAATCTTTCTTTGTGTGAGAGTGTAGGTATCTACAAGCCACATTGTACATGTGGGGCTCAGAAACTAAATAACCTCAAGGGTTGGTCCCTGCTTTCTACCTTCTTTGAGGTAGGGTCTTGTTCTTCCTACACCAGATTGCCTGGCCCATAAGCTTCACACACACACACACACACACACACACACACACACACACACACACACATATCTGCCTTCTGGCTCACAGTAGAAGCACTGGAGTTGCTGCTGCCTCTGGCTCTCTGTGGATTCTGATGATCTGAGCTCAGGCCCTGGAGCCATCTTCCTACCCTACCACCCCCCCTCGCTCTAACTATTTTCAAACAAATACCCTGGTAGCAGTAGGAGCATTCACAGTGTTGTTCAATCCCAGCAGGAGCTGCTCCCCTCTTCCCAACAGAAACTGTGTTTGTTGGGCATTGTCTCATGCCCTCCCCTCTCCTAGACCCCAGTTAACCTTTTACATTCTCTCCCTACGAATTTATTTGACCTGAGGACCTTGTGTGGCCGGAAATGTCCAGTAGCTATCTGCCCTATTATGTCTGGCTTTTGTCACTTGACTCAATGAGTGAGGTGACTTGACCAGTCTCTGGGCCTCATCCTCCCACACTCCACTATTGACAGTGTCGATTGAATCTTCTCACATCTCACACTCTCCCATGAATGCTCAACTCAGTACAAATATGAAATTTAGTCTCTGCCTGTGAGGCCTTATGTAGTTGGCCCTCTGACATCCCTGATTTTGTTCATCTCCTGTTACTTTCCCAGAATCCTCTGCTTCATCCACAGTGATCTCCTTTCCTTGCTCAAATACATGAGACACATGCCCACCTCAGGGCCTCTGTGCTGGCTGACCTCTCTACCTGAAGCACTATTCCTCTAGATAACTCCTAACATCTGCTCAAACATCCCCTGACTAGCCTCTATAAAATCCTAACGCCACATTTCCAAAGCCTGACTCCATAACTTTTCCCATGTAACTCTTCCCAAGCAAGCACTCATTATTTGGAAAGCAGGTAACAAGGTATATAATGTACTTGTTATCTCTGTTTATTGTCTCACTGTGTATTTAGTGGAGGCTCTAAAAACATGGGGACTTTATCTGATGTATTCTCTGTTCTAATCTAAAGGCCAAGAACCAGCTGTGTCCAATTTGATGTAGGCATTTAATAAGTGTTTGCTGTGTGAAATGTTTGGTATAACCCATAAATCAAGCAGTCACCACCCTAGGGTTGTTCTTTTTTTTTGTTTGTTTGTTTTGTTTTGTTTTGTTTTGTTTTTTTGAGGGGGGGTTGGGGGCTGGTTCAAGACAGGGTTTCTCTGTGTAGCCCTGGCTGTCCTGGAACTCACTCTGTAGACCAAGCTGGCCTCAAACTCAGAAATCCACCTGCCTCTGCTTCCCAAGCACTGGGATCAAAGGCATGTGCCACCACTGCCCAGCTCCTAGGATTGTTCTTAAACTCTGGTTTCACATCTCCCTCTAAAACAACAAAAGATTAGACTGTGGACAGCCTTTTTTTTTTTTTTTTTCAACTTCTTAGATTTTTCCCAATTCACAGTGAAGGTTAAACCCAGTGACTGACACAAACACTGGGTGTCACATTCCCCAAAGACACCACTAATCTTCAGAAATAGTTACATAATAGCAAGGGTTACCTTTCCCTACCCCACCCCAGAATTTCCACCAAGGCTTCTTCCTGATGGAGTGGGAATTTATGTCTTGCTACTTGGGGAAATGTTGCTCTTTCCTTCTCTTTCCTACTCAACCAAGCTCCTTATGTCCCACAAAAATAACTGTATTAAATATAGCCAGACTGGGCTACTCTTATAAAATCTTAAAAACATTTCTCTGTATCAGTCAGATTGATATGGTAGCCATCTTCCATCCAGGCCTGTGTCCAGAGAAATGGTTCTTTTGTGTGTGTGTGTGTGTGTGTGTGTGTGTGTGTGTGTGTGTCTATGTCTCTGTGTGTTTGTCTGTCCATATCTGTGTATGTTTGTCTCTTTGTCTGTCTATATCTGTTTGTCCCTTTGTCTGTCCATGTCTGTGTGTGTATCTGTCTGTCCATGTGAGTATTTGTCTATCTGTCCATGTCTGTGTGTATGTCTCATTGTCTGTCTATGTCTGTGTGTATCTGTAGGTGTGTGTCCATATGTGTATATATGTATGTATATGTATGTATATATTTTGGTGGTAGGGCCTTATGCTATGCAAGCACTCTATCGCTAAGCTACATTTCCAATCACTGTTGTTGTTTTGAGATAGTCTCTTACATAGCCCAGACTGGCCTAGAATTCACTATATAGAAGGTTAAGGATGACCTTGAACTTCTGAATATTGCTTTTCCAAGCCCTTCAATTTTTTTCTTTTGAAGCAAGGTGTGGTGGCACATGCCTTTAATCTAAGCACTTAGGAGGCAGAGGCAGAGGCAGGCAGATGTCTGTTAGTTCAAGGACAGCCTAATAGTAATTCCAGGACAGCTAGAACTTTATAGTGAAACACTGTCTTTAAAAAAAAATTTTTTTTTTTTTTTTTTTTAGAAAGACACCCCAGGCTGGCCTCAGACTTGAATTTTTTTGCCTTAGCTTCCTGTGTAGCTGGTATCTATCAGGGGAAGTGCATGCATCACTACACATAGCAGTTCCATTCATACACTACCTAATTTAATCCTTAAAGCAACTCTCCAAAAAAGATAAACTGCTCGAATTTTCTGATGGGAAAAAGCTCAGAGAGCTTTCCTTGGTGAGAGGCAAACTCACCAAGGTCATATATGAACTGGGGACCAGATGTACTAACTCAGACCATTTACCTGCAAGGCTTATGTAGGCTTAGATTTTTCAAAACCTACTTTAACAAGAGTTCTTAAATACTTCAAGCTCCCTTCTAGCCCACCAACCAGAAGTAGGGGAGAAAGATGGTTAATTGGGACAAGAGGGTGTGGACCTGTTTAGAAGTAGTTCTCTGGATAAGTCCAGCCTTCATTGCCAGGATATCAGTAGTCCAGTCCAAAACACCAAACAAGAATTATTAGCAGCAGCTCAATCCAGAAGAAATTTTGAGACTCTGCCAAATTGGCACAAGTCATCCACAGAAGTGGCAAAAAAGCAGCTGGGATACACAAGAAGTTCTCTGGTGCATTTCTCTCTACAAGGTCATAACAAGAGATGATCAGCAAAGACCAGCAAACCATTGCATGGTGAATCAATGCAAGAGCATCTCCTCACTCTCTGTAGGATTATATTTATATTCTTTCTAAACATCAAGTGCCTTCTCAAGTGTCCACTCCAACAAAACACCACATACCCTTTCAAAAGACAGCTTCCAGAAAAACATTATGTGATACAATTGCACCTCCAAAAAACCCAGAAATTTCCACTTCAGGCTTGTTACATTTCAAACATGTGTCCATGACCCTCGCAACTCTGGCAAAGAGTTGATAGGAGATTGGGGTGACCAAGAGCCAAGCTCTAAACATTCCCAGGGGAGGGACTGGATGCAGGATGAACTATATGGCTTCATCTCTCACCTCCTGGAAGTCCTTGCTTGTGAAGAGAAAAGTAACTAGCACAATGGAGCGGACTGATGGCTAAGAGCAAGCTGGTAGTGTCTGAGCCTCTTTTCAGCACATAGACATCAGGCCCACTTGTTTGCAACGCCCAGGCTAGGTGGGTGAGTTTGGAGGAAACAGAAAGCTCCTGAGTATTGACCCAAAGTACTGACCCCAAGTACTGACTCCAAGTTCTGACTCTGAATACTACTTCTTGGAGGTTGCTTTCTGGCATCATCACAGCAGAAGAGGAAAGGCTGGTGTCTTCCAAAGACTGCGTGGTCCAGGGTCTTGGATTTCTGTCTCCTTTTTCATCAACTGCAGATACAGCCTAATGTTTGAAAGTTCACACACCCCAGGACTAATGCAACAAGCTAGAGCTTTAGAGGCTCATAGTGCTCTATTCTTAGCTGACTGGAGAAAGGCTTCATGCATTAGACAGATCCCTGGACGGTATGAGGTATTCTGAATGGATGGCACTATCCCTACCGTAGCCCTGGTGAGTTACACGACGCGGCTTAAGACGAGACAAGACACAGAGTTCACCATCACCTCCATCGGTCTGTTGGTCTCAACCCTAGACTTGGCCCATGTATAAACTGCCTCTGTGCTCCTCGTAGTGAAGATAGTCTATGATCCAGTGTGAGACTGTCCTATTGGCTTGTATTTGTTTTCCAGTTACTAGAAGAAGGACGCTCCATTCGAGATGAGCAATGGCCCTCATCTCTCACCACTCCACATTTAAACCAGGTTCTTCTTAAACACCAGACTGTCTTGACCCCTACACTTCCTAAAACTATCAGTCAACACCACACTGCTTGGTACTTCTGGCTCAGGTTCCCAGCCTTAATTTGGTGTCAGCTGGCTCCTTCAAGACTCTAATTCTTCTGGACTTCAGGAGGTCATCTGAAACTCTAAGTATTTTAATCCTTACCATTAACAGCCACCATAATTCTTAAATTCCCCCTTCCCACATGAAACATTGCATACCCTTCTCTGCCAGGAGGCACAGACCATCCGCTCCATGTCTTTATTTTATTGTTGTTACACAGTAAGATTTAATTGTGTTGAATGGCGGCATGCATACAGGGCTGCTTGGTGAATTGCAGTTAATGGTACTAGGGTTGCATCCAGAAGGCTCTTCAACACACATGTCCCTGATCCCTGCATATGAGAGGCAATGGATCAGGGGCAAAGCCATGTATTCTACAGAGCTACCCCATTCCATGAGTTGAAGCAACAATCATACAATAAGGTGATGTTTTATGGAAACAACATCAAGCTCTGACATCAGGTCTTAACCTCCACAGCTAGCTGCAGGACAGCACTGACTTGGTCACTAAATGTTCTAGAAGGACAAAGGGAAAGATAATGGCTGACCACTGAACACAAGGACAAAAGGATCACCTGAAAAACTTCATACCTGTGTTAGAGGGCCTGTAAGGGATTCTCACTGTAGTTCAGTCTAGGGTACCAATAAAAGTAGATTAGCTACACCAATTTGGCTTCCAGAAGGTCAAGCTCCCAGACACCTGCCCAGGAGCTCTTTGGGTTTGAGAATGAAAGACACACACACACACACACACACACACACACACACACACATCAGTTAGTTTTTGACATGCTGTGACTAGCTCAAAGTCTGGGCACTCGTAAACCTTCCCTTGCTAGCAAATGCTCCCCTCCAGTACTCCTGAGATTCTTAAACCTTCCCTTACTATCCCAGGCCCAATTGGTGAAGTGGCCAGTGACCACTTCCCCGAATTCTTACATGGCTGGTTGGCTCCTGCAGCTCTTATGTCCCATCCTTCTCCTTGGAGTCATGGTGATTCTCTTTCCTTTTTCCCAGTTCCTAGCCCATGTAAATCTAAAGGTTCCATCCCAGTCTACCTGTCCAAACATTGGCTGTTGGTTCTTTATTGATTGATCAAATGCCAACTGGGGACAAGGACCTTCAGTGTTTGGACACTGAGATTCCCAATATGGAGGGCCAGATTAATTTAAAGTATCCTCAATATCTCACCTTTCATGTCCAATTTTTTTAAAAAAGCTCTTCTCTCAGATATAAACTGAACATAACCATAACAATTATGTAAATTACAAAGCATGATATACAATTAACATCTAGCCTATCATATTTGTCAATGAAATAAAGTACTTTACCACTTACCCTAACTAAAGGCTTGTAATTTTATTCCTAAATTATGTTCTGATTTTAGCCTGTATCACCTCTGAAAACAATCCTTTTAACTCTATATTATCTCTCTCAATGCTAAACAACTTGACTCTGATTATGAGACTATAACTAGTCAGAAACCCGAGAATAAATTAAATATTACCTGAATATTTAGGAAGCACAAAAACATGGCTCCCAAAACATAAACAAATTGTAGAGACAGCAGACTACCTGAACAGTTTCCTATTCCTCAAAATGTTGGAGCATCTATCTTCAGCCTTCTGGCACAGAGCCATCTGGCAGACCTTGACATGAAGCAGGAATATGAAGAACTAGCTTACCCTGTATTGGTGGAGCTTAGCACTTGATTATCCCACATTTGTTTGTCCTCTTTGGACAATATTTTGTCTGCAGATGAATGGGGCACTTTTTGTCCAGTAGCTACCTTGCCATTACCGGAGCAACTCTATATGGATGTTTTGATGCTCAATTTCTTCTTTGAAGGAAAATGGGGAGCAGACATGTCTCATTGTCAAACAACCCTTAATAATGTAATAACATTAACTGTCATATTCTGTGGATTTTCTGATGTGTTTGAAGATTATCTGTGTAAAGTTTATCTGAACAGTTAAACTTTAACTACTCTTACTCATTTCTATTTGAGTAAATTGGAAACACTTTATTATAATTAAATCAGATCTAACATAACCATGAGTTTACCATCTAGCCCTTAACTTGTATTAGTTAATCATCTTAAACATTTTGTAATAGCAGCTATTAGAAGGACTGGGTCAAAGCCTTGTATTCTTAAATGAATTGCATAGGCAAATGCCCATCTAAGAGTAACAATATTAATTTCAAATTGTATATTAATATACATATTTATACCAATGAAATGACAACCTATCTATAATTTATAAAATAATCATAACCAGATACTCAAACCTAAGGGATCAGGCTGACGACCCTCCATGGCTAAATAGAGGTGACAAGAAATTCTTTAAAGGGGTGGGGAAAGGTATGAAGCTTAGAAAAATTGGTTAGACTTAAGAAAGCTAGCTTTTAGCATCTGTTATCCAGTTTCCATATGGTTAGAAGGCTCAGAGATTGAATGAAGTTTTGGCTGGATCTGTTTGAAAGGCTACATGAACTGAGTCCATTAGGAATCAATCCCTGAAGCTGTTCTGGAAGCAAATCTTTGAACAGCATCAGGAAGTAGAGGCTAGAACAGTAGGTCAGTTCAGCAACTCTGAGGATGAATCTTACCAAAGCTGTACATTCTGTAATATATGAATCTCACAACCAAAATTTTAGTACCATTAAGATATTTGTATGGATTGTGCAAGGTACACAGATCAGTTAAGGATGAATTTTTGTTCCTTCTTTGAACAGGTGAAAGACAACTATCCTTTTATGAGTTAATTTGATCAATAACCAATTGTAATAAAATTTCATTCATGCCATATGAAGGAGGGCATGAAGAATCTTAAGGGTTCCA
>JADRCD010198840.1:4283-16228 GCA_019843815.1 Montemys delectorum | reverse complement strand
TTTCTTTCTTTCTTTCTTTCTTTCTTTCTTTCTTTCTTTCTTTCTTTCTTTCTTCCCTTCTTTCCTTCCTTCCTTCCTTTCCTCCTTCCTTCCTTCCTTCCTTCCTTTCTTTTTTTCTTTCTTCCCTCCTTCCTTCCTTTCTTTCTGAAATGAATTGCCTTTAATATATCCTCATGAAAGAGTTCACTAAAGGCATGGTTACACAAATCTAATACATATGATCCAAACTCTTATAAAATGATGACATACAAATAGTGAAAAGACTATTAAAATAGTTCTACGTTGAACATTTTGGATTGTTATTCTTCATTAATTAAATTTATCCTTTGACATTTTCATATATTTGAGGCAGGCAGGTTTCTATGCTTTGAGGCTAGCCTGGTCTACATTGGAGTCCTAGGCCAGCCAAGGCTACATAGTAAGATCCTGTCTCAAAAATACCCACCCCTCTCCCCAAAAATTTGTATTTTATTTATTTTCACTGTCTTCATCCCTGTTGCCACTGCCTAAAAATCCCTCTGCCACATTGATGCCTTTGCTCTGTTTTGTGGCCTTTAACTGGAGTAGCGTGTCCATGTAGCTTTCCTCTGTGGTCTGTATCTGATATTCTGTATATGTCTCCACTATACGCTGTGGTTCTTACCGGAGACGAACCCTCACCCCTGAAGACATTTGGAAACATCAGGAGACAGTTTTGCTAGTGACAAAGAGACCCGGGAGACAATGCTTTTTCCTCCTAATGAGAAAAATATCCCAAAAACTCACAGGATGACCCCCAAGAAAAATACACACCCTAAAATGTAGAGAAGCCACATATGATAATGGTCTGTTTATTGATTGCCACTAGCTTTTCAAGCCCCTTGATACTTATGTTATCCACATTGAGAAAGCTTGAAATACGTTCGTGCTCAGCAAATGTTCATTGAATGAATAAGTATTTCTTCTAGCGCCACCATTTCTATGAGATTGTGTAGTCCCCTATGATTTCTATCTGTTTGAGGGAGCCAAAGGGTTTGCTTTTCCTTCTTTGTGTCCCCCAAGAAGGAATCTTGTCTACACCCAGTCATCTTGGAACAGGTCGACCTCTGGCTGTGAGCCTAGTGAAATGCCTCCTTTTCTAGGAAGGCAATGGGCAGTCCTATGCCTAGAGTTCTTTTAGAGCAGTGGTTCCCAACCTGTGGGTCACGACCCCTTGGGGTCAACTGACCTTTTCACAGGAGTCATCCAAGACTATCAGAAAACACATATATCTACATTATGATTCATAACAGTAGCAAAATTATAGTTATGAAGTAGAAGTGAAAGCAATTTTACAGTCGCGGGAGTCACGTCAACATGAGGAACTGTATTAAGGGATTACAGCATTAGAAGGTTGAGACCCGCTGCACTGGAGGGCTGTGTTGCGTTCAAGTGTTTCTTGCTGAGCCTGAGCCTATGTTTGCATTCTAGTGGAAACTTTAAAACATTGGTGCTTTTCTCCAGGGACAATGAAAAAGAAACTCAAAAAGTAATGTCCTAGGTTCTCTGGCTAGCCATAGATAGCAGTTTCTGTTTCTATTGCTCCCCGTATTTCTACAGCAGTCAGTGAACTGATGTCCTTGATTGCCGAAGAGCATTTTGGCTGGAAGGACGTTGCTCACCCTGCGGCACCAGGGCCTAAGCTTGAAGACTGCCTGGCACTCAATCTGTCAGTGCTGACTGCGTTCATTTTACAATTTGCTTTTTCCGCACAGACCGGATTGCAGTCGTTACCAACAGAAATACAAAGTGCAGAGTGCATTTTGCAAAGTGCAAAGTGCAAAGAACTTTGTCCATTTGATTCCAGAACTGACTGTTCGGGAGTGAGATCTCAGGGATGCCGTGGCTGCTTCTCCTCAGATGGGCAAGCCCACTACAAGGAAGCACCAGGCTTCATACATCTTATGGCCACAGACATTTTGTAAAACAAACTCCTGAGATAGAGTCTCCGCATCAACAGTTAGTATTGTGGTTTTATACAGATGGTGAATCTATGAGGGGGATAAAGCTCCATATAATTGCCATCTTCTCTTGTTTCCTTTTTGGGTATTTAAGTCTTGACCCTGTGGTCAAATGGCAAACCCCACCTAGGGAAGTTCCTGTGCTGTTTCTGATCCTTCCTACAGTCTTCAACTTAGACTGTAGTCCCTTAGTAGGACTTCTATGTGCATCCATAGGAGGAACAAATAAGCAAAATTAAAATGACACTCTCCCCCACCCCCGATTGTATTAGTGAAAGACCTTTTCAGCATTCTCTTCTGACTTGAATTTCTTTTCAAATTGAAAAGACCAATCCAATAAGGCACAAACCCTACAATCTTATATTACTTGTTAGTTATTGCTAATCTGGGGAAGAGACTTGGTAGCCCACAACAGTCTTCTCTCATTTGTCAGACAGACATTCCTATCCTGGGAGGGTCTGGAGTAAGACACCTGGAGGTCAGGGCCTCCCCGACCCCCAAGCCCTGGCCCATGCAGTACACCCCTGAGAATCATGCCTCTTTCCTTCAGGTCTTTTTCATGGCCCGTTTCTACTCTTGCTGTTAGCTTCAGAATTCCTAGAAGCAGGGTCCAGGCACTAGAGGTCTGGATATAGAATTTGTTCAGGAGATAGGTGGTCTCTGACTCAGCAAGGGGGCTCTTGGCTGGACAGGGAGAAAGTGGAGTATCCGGGTCTCCTCAGTTCTGTTCTTGAGGGTAGTTGAGACTATGCCATTGCTCATGTAAGAGCGGTTAGAAAAATGTATCCTTGGGAGAACTGGGCATGGACAGACTAAAGGAACAGAAGTGCCAGCTGCTCCAGAAAGTTCCTCTCTCTATATCCTATTCCAACCATTGTGGTAGTGACTGTTGCTTCTATCAAAGTGGAATCTTAGTTTCTCTCGATTTTGGTTCCTCTCCAGGTGTCGCAGGCCTCTTCGCTACCCCCAGCTACCCTATGAGACAACTACTTGGTCCTTACCTGGTAACCCCAACAGAGTGAAGTAGCCTCGGCACTCGGTGAAGCCAGAGCTCTCTCGGACGCAGGAACGCCATAGCCCTTGGTAGTTGAATACAGCGGTCACTGGGTTGTTGTATAAGTCCTGAGTGCTCCACTGGTCCATACAAGTGGCTGCAATGATGCCCGCAAACCCGATCAGTGAAACCACAAACCCCAGGCCCTGGCAGGCGGTCACCGACATAATGGAGCACAGGGTCCACACAAATGGAGAGGACAAGAGACAGGCAAGTTCTGAGGGCACCAAGTATAGGGATGGCGTTTTCTCTGAGAGGCTGGCGCGCACGTCACGAATGGACTGTGTAGTGAGGGGGCGGGAGCGGGGGGGGGGGGGACTCACCAGTGCCGTTTGGGCTTGTCCTGCTTCTTTATCTACCACCTAAGCGAGATAATTTCCACAACATGGTACCAAGAGCCATTTGTTTTCCGCCATATGTACACTCTACTCACTGTTTGCCTTTGAAGGGAGTTTCTGTTCTGATTAATCAGGTTCTCCTCAGTAGAGGGTGAGCAACTGGGGATGGGGGTGACTGCTTAGAAGGTGTGGCATGTTGGTCAGGAGGGGCTCCCAGGGGCTGAGCCACAAAACCTTAAAGATGCAGTGCCTCATCGATGGGAAGTACTCCTTCAGATACTTCCTAGAACACTGCCACCTTAGCTAAGAATTTCGGCAAGATAGGTTACAGTCAAATTGATTCTCATTCTTGATGGCCGTTAAGTTAAAAAGAATCACAACACTGAATTAGCAAATTCTGAAACACTGCCTATTGGGAAAACACACCACTAGGTTCTTGTGAATCTCTGGTCATATTTTCATCAATAATGGATAACTTTATTTTATGTGTACTTCTATTTAATATGTAATTTAATATACAGTTCTGATTTATCAGCATTGAAATTATAGTTCAATAATAATAACATAACTTATGCCTACAATCTCACATATGTATTTTCTCCATGGGAAATGTGGTAGCCTACTGATTCTTATCAAAGCAGAAAGAACCTCAGCACTTTCAGTGGGGAACCATTTACAACAGCAAAATCACCAGGAGGTGCAAAAACAGGAGAAAGGACTCACTAGTCACACTTCAGAGAGGATGTTTACTCACAGTATGGGAGCAAAGCCACAGAAGGCTTGAGTTACCCTGCTCTCCCTCAATTGGGAACATGCAACTTGGGTATCCCAAAGCCTTACCTTCTGCACATGCCTACTTCTCCACATGCTGTGGGAGTACCCTAAATAAAGTGCACAAAATTTGCAAACATGGAATATGTATATAGCGAAAATTGACTCTAGCAAATGCTTGATGGAACGGACTAGTTAATGTGGCTAAGTCATTTGCGGCTTCCGTGGCATCAGAGTGAATTCTGCATGAATCAACAGACAGGTCATGACGGAGAGACGAGAGCAGAAGTAACTTGCAAGACGATCTTTGAGTTCTGGAGCTGGGTAGTCTGGACTCAATTCTCACTCCATTGCTTCATATCCAAATGTAGACCGCCACAGCCCACTTAACCTCTGTGAGCCTCAATGCCTCCATTTGCAAAATGAGATAGAAATAGTGTTGGGTTATCTGGATTGTCTTATAGATTACACATGAGAATAAACATGTAATGCTCAGCATCTCACACAAAACACTACTCAGAAGGCACTGGCTAACATCAAGATTCCAGAGAGACTGATGATATTGCCAGCAAATGCTTCAGCCATTTGTAATGACTGTCATGCTGTGTTTCTTCACGCCAATCACAAGTTAAACCACAGCCTTCTCTCACAAGATGTCTCTACTCACAGCAAGAATTAAGTTTTTGGTCCATGTATTATTTCTACATTTTTTTTTGTTGGTGTGTGTGTGTTGGTGAGTTTCTGTAGTCTGTGTGAACACTGTGAACAGTAAACTTGAGACAGGGCCTCTCACTGAACTTGGAACTAGGCTGGAGACCAGCAAGTCCTATGCTGTTTCCTCCTGTCTTTTTCATGGCGCTGGAGTTGCATGCACTCAACTCTGCCTAGGTTTTTATGAGAGTGCTGGGGATAGGAACTGAAGCCGTCATGCGTACACAGCAGAGGCCTTTGCCTGCAGATCCCTCCCCATTTCTATTTTGGCTCTGGGTTCAAGAGTCAACTCTCTTCTATAAGTCTGTGATCTGTTTTCCAGCGTTAGTTAACTTTTCTGTGCTCCACTTTCTCTATTTCTATGTATTTAGTTTTTTTGAAGGAGGCCTTCCTGTAGCTTAGGCTGGTCTTGGTTCTCTATATGGCAGAGCATGACCTTGAACCCCCTGCTCCTGACACCTCCACCTTGTAAGTGTTGCAATTACAGTTGTGTGCTACCACATCTGGTAGACTTCAGTAGTGGGTGGGGCATTGCATTTAGAGGTGGCTACTAACGTGTAAGATTCCTAGATATTCTGTAGATATTCTGACAAATCCTGGGGAGGGCAGAAGAATTTTCTAGGGTACGAAACAAAGATTCAAACCAGTCTCATTTAGGTCTTCTTTAAGGACTGAAGAATTCACAAAGGAAATCTTGTATAACATGTTAAAGGATCTTCAGGTCTTAAAGACGGACTCCATCTTGGTGACTGACTCTGCCATGGAAACAATTCTTTTTGCCTTCCTTCCCTCCACCTTCTTCCCTCCCTCCCTCTCTCCTCCTTTCCTCCTTCCTTCTTTCCCTCTACCCCTCTCTCCCTCCATTTTCCTTCCCCCTCTCTTTTTTCTTCTGACCATCTTGCTGTGTGCCCAGTCTTATTGCTAGCACACAATTTTCCCTCTTACAGATAGGGACCACTATGCTGCTTGTTTGAGACTATCTCTTATCCACAACATAAAGATACCTGGAAAAATAAGAGGTCTACATTTAGAGGTCTTTAGCATTCAGTGTGGACTCTGACATGTAAATTAAGAAGTGTGAGGTCCCACTTGCTCTCTCCAGGTGAAGCAGCCACCCCAGAGCTTACGAAAAATTGAACATGCTCTGGTCATGAGCTCATATTGCCAACTCAGACATGACTCACAGAAACTACCATCAAACCTGAGTTTCAGTCTAATGTGGGTGTTCCGAGTAATGACTCATTTTCACTCTGTTTAGCTTCTGGGAGTCATGAGACAATACTCCTCTGTTTATGTACTAGGGATATAAATGCTCGTTTACTCTATTCCATTCAGTTCAGGATTCAAATTTAAAGCCAGAAAGTGTGAACAACCAGAATATTGCCAAGTGTCCATTAGGGTTTTGCTATTAGTTATTGCTTTGTGTATCAGTTGAGTGACTAACAACATAGGAATTTTCAACAAAACATAAGAATAAAATCAGCTCATCAATTCAAGCAAATTTTTGGGAAAGACTTTGATCACAGCAACATACATGCTCTTGGACTCAGCAAGAAAAAGATCTGTAAATTTTCAACTATATCTGTAGTTGAAATGCAAACATGGAACACGTGAAAGTGGACATTAGCCAGGACGCTGCTTTTTCTGCTGCCAGCACATGCTTACGTGCTGAGACACAGGCCCTTAGAGGGCAGAGTTCTTACATAGAGCCAGCCAGCGGCAAGGCTGGCTCTCATCACAGGGAACCCTCACCCCTCTGGCTCTTTCCTCTCTGTCCTTTCTCTAATTTCTTCCCTCCATCTGGAGCTCACTGTCCCAGGAGCCCAATCCACCTTCTAAGCATGGTGGCTCACTAGAAAGTCTAGTTTGTAACCCTTCGAGTTCTCTCTCCACTGTAAGAACACGTCAAGTAAAGGATTCTGAGTTTGCAGATGATTTGGTGGCCCCAAGCCTTTATGGTTTTACGAACGAATACGTTTTTATGTAGAAGATTTAAGAACCTAAAGAAAATCACCAACTTATTTTTCTAAGCAAAAGATGGCTCAGTTGCCACAGTCATAAGAGAGTGCTTTAATATCAAAGGTAGGAAACTACAATCTCAGAATAAAAGAATTTCATCCATAGCTAGTTCTGCATTAATATTTCACATTTTTTCTCAGCTGTGGCAGCATGATCATGGGTCAGGGTAGTCTAGGGACCAGCGTAGGTGCAGAAGTCTGGAGCTGCTGGGCTTCTGGCTATAGGCAATGAGATATTTACTGATAAGGTTCGTTGAGTAGCCGTGCCAGAGTATGAAGGCCAACAACACAACTCTTAAGTGCAAAGTGAGGGTGGGAGTTTTGGTGGCCCGGGTGGGGGGGGAGGTGTTAGGCTTGGGGGTAGTCAAGCTTAGTGACTCTGGATGATATGGCTGAGGGGCAGGGACCAAGGCGGGCAGAGTGTTATCTGGGGAAAACTAATTCATATCAAGAATAGATGAGAAAGGAAGGAACAAATTGTCCCTGGGAGGGTTTCCATGATCTTACATGGACTCAGGTAGTGTTCTGTGGACAGGGATGCGGGCTGTCACGAAGTGCCTGACGGGTTTTAGGTGATTCACTTGATCCATTCATTAATGCGTTTGTCTAAGAGGCGGCTGCTGGGCTGTGGAGCCCACTGAGCACTGGCAGTGCGGAAACAATCACGGTGGAGTCCTTGGTCCCAGAAATCCATAACTATGGCACAAATTGGGCTGGCTAGTTTTATGCCAACTTGACATAAGCTAGACTCATTTGGAAAGAGGGAACCTCAAGAGAATGCTACCACCAGATGAGCCTTTGGGCAAGCCTTTTTTTTTTTTTTTTTTAAATTGATAGTTGATGTGGGAGGGTTCAGCCCACAGTGAGTGGGGCCACAACTGGGCTGGTTGGTCATGGGTGTTGTAGGAAAGTAGGCTGAATAAACTGTGGGGAGCAAACTAGTAAGCAGCACCCCTCTACGGCCTCTATTTCAGTGTTGGTCTCCCATTTCTTGAAATGAACCCTTCCCTAACCCAGGCTGCACTGTGGGTATTAAGAAACCAAAATGGTTGGCAAAAATGACTTAGCAGTTAAGAACTCATCACTGCTCTTGTAGAAGACCTGGGTTTGGTTCCCGGAACCTACAATGTAGCTCTCAACTATCTGTAGCTCCAGTTCTGGGTGATCCGGTGCCCTCTTCTGGCCTCTGTGTGCACCAGATACATACGTGATGCACATGTGTACACACAGGCAAATATGCATACATATACAAAATAGATGTTTAGAAAAGGCAGGGAAGGAGGGGGTCTTGGAAGGAGGGAGGAGGATGATAGAGAGGAGGAGCCTGGAAGAGAAAGTTATAAGGATAAGCCAGTGTTTACTGCAATTCAAATAGCAGCAGATGCCAGTACCAGCACATAAGTCACTGGGAACTCTTTGAAATTACAGAAAGGTACCAATGTTTTGCATCTTCAACAAGATCCTAATCATCACAAGATAAATTCTGTTTTATCTAGGTATATCTTGACATTGCAGAAACTCAAAGATAAAGAGGACTTTTAATAAAAACCAGATTGACCTCAAGAGAGTAGTAATTAGCAGTAATTAGACTGTCAGCAGTGGAGGACAGAAGACACTGTGGGACAACAACCTCTCGGAGTTAAAGAAAGATAGCTGCAATGTAGAATTTTAAATTTGGGAAGCAAAATCTTGCAAAAATAGAGATAAATTTAAAAAGGTTGTCAAACCAATAAAATAGACTGAGTTCTCCAAGAGCAGACTTGTTAGCAAAGCAAATTCTGAAAAAAAAATGTTTTAAGTCAAGAAAAAAATGTTTTTAAGCTTTCTAAGTTAAAAGAAAAGGGGTGTGTGTGTGTAACAGAAAACCCCACCACGCAGGTCAGAAGTAAAAGTAAAAGACAGAGTACTTGCTCCATAAGGTTAGGACCAAGTTAAATATTTCTACTTTTGTCATCTTCCTGGAGGCTCTAGCAAGCAATTCGAGCAAGCAAAAGAAGTGACAGGCATCCAGATGGGAAGGAGAAGCAAAACCGTCTTTGTTTGGCAAGGATACACACAACACACACACACACACACACACACACACACACACACATTCACATATATTTATATATGTGTGTATTGTATATGATCCTTACTTTTATACCCTTACATACAAGAAAAACTTAAAGAATCCATAAAAACCCAAATAATGAGGTAAGCCAAGTCGCAGGGTTCAAGGACAATATAAAAATATTTATATACTTTGCAATGAAAAATCAGTAAATAACATTTAGAAAACAATCCAGATGTTTTCAAAATCAAAAGGATTAAAATATTGGGCTGCGGGGAAGGCTCAGTGTACAAAGCACACACCTGCTTTGTAAGTGTGAGATTCTGAGTCCAAATTCCCAGGAGTCCTGGAAGAGTTGGGCATGGCAGTACACACCTGTAATCCCAGTGCTCCGACTATAAGCTAAAGTATATCTGCAACTTCAGGGGCCAACTAGCCTGGTTTACACAGTGGCAGACAAAAGGAGAGGCACTGATCTCAAACAAGCTAAACTGAGTACTCACACCTGAGCTTATCCTCTTACTCCCACACCATCACATGCACACACACAAACATGCAGACATACACATATAGACATACACAGCTCACACATACACATACACATACACAAACACTTTTAAAAGACTTGTCTTTATTTATTATTTTAGTTTTGCATATGTGAGGCTTGGGTCCTGTGGAAGAGCAGCAGTACTCTCTATACCTGAGCCATGCCCCCAGGTCCACCTGTGCTCTTTAAACTCTTTAAAGTGCAAAGCACCATTGAAATAGAATTTAAAAGATAGAAATAAGTGGAAACATCTTCCGCTGATTGGGAGATTTAATATTATTAAGAAGGTAACGTCTCCCAATTGGATTCAATACAATCCACTGAAAGTTTAACTTCAGCTTTCTGCCTTCTCCTCCCTCCTCCCTCCTTCCTCCCTCCCTCCTCCACCCTCTCTCTTTCCTCACTATGTAGACCTGGCTTACTTGGAACTTCCTATGTAGACCAAAGTGGCCTCAAGTGTACCCAGAGAGATCCCCCTGGCTCTGCCTCTCCAGTGACTTCTTCATCGAAATTGACAAGCTAACCCCCCAAGAATCTAAGATGGTCCATGAGAAAGCAGAACAAAATATAGGACCTAGTCTTTCTGATTTTAAAACATATTCCAGATCTACAGTGATCCAGACAGTGTGGCACAGATACAAGAGTAGACACATGATTCAATAAATGGACCTCAGAGTTCAAAAATAAACCCTCATATTCTGGCCAACTGAGTTTTGAAAGAGTTTTCTAAGACAACTCAGCGGAGAAGAATCACAATTCCTCCAATGAAAGGGGGTGGGGGACAGCAGAATATCTGGATTTAAAAGGATAAAGTCACATCCCTGCCTCATATCACATATGAAAGCCAATTCAAAATGGACCGAAGGACTAAGCATGAGAGCTAAAACTACAAACATCTTAGAAGAAAACATTGACACAGATCTCCACAGGGGAGAGTTGCATAGGTATGACACCTAAAGTATAACCAATAAATGAAAATGAAGAAATTAGACCTTAACAAAATCAAACTCTGTGTGTATGTGTGTATGTGTGTGTGTGTGTGTGTGTGTGTGTGTGTGTGTAAGGATACCGTCAAGAAAGTTAAGAAAGCTGACTGAATATGGTCCTGTGAGAAACCTTAAGAATTTGGAATAACACTTCACTCTGAAGCATGAAGATAAGCTAAGAAAGTATACAGCTGGCCCTCTTTGGAAGATTTCCGTATGCTAAACAGTCCCAGGGAAAGAAAGGTTTTAGGCAGTGATCACATGTCCCAAACCGTTTGTGGACATGAACTGAAAAAGAGACTTTGCCTGAGTTTTGATTAGTTGGAGGGAAGCAAAATTTTAAGTGTGAAATCTATAGTCGTCTTTAGCTAACATAGGGAACAAATTAACTCGGTAACGGCAAGCAGGGGAGAGAATGCCTGTGCGAGGAGCGGTTGGATAATGACCATCTATGCCCCGGTTTTCTACCCACTGCACATCTTATCGGAGCAACGGCAGTATCAGGAAGTTCAGGACTGCTTCCTGCTCTCGGGAATCAGCAGCAGAGTCAGGCGTGAGCAAACAAGGTGGGAAGCCTGGTTTCTGTTTGACTAGCTGTAGGCCTGCTTGGCTTCTTGCCATCTCCCGATATTCAAGACAGGAACTACATGCTCACTTCGGGGTCCTTTTATCCAGGGGAGCTACAAATTTACACAAGGCATTTTGGAGTCATGGGAGAAATTAAGACTCTAACCTGATTTTCCCTCACAAAGACTTACTTTAAATGCCATATGTATTTTTTTTTCCTTATCAGAAAAGTCATACAAAACACAGAAAATAAAAGTGTTTTCCAATATCCAAACGAGGATAACCAGGTGGAGCCCAGAGGACTTTCAGGGTATGGAACTGATTTATTTCATATTCTGTGGTGGTGACACCTGCTGCTAAGTATTTACCTAAATGCCAGAAAGCACAACTCTAGGCCCGAGTCCTGAAGACTATGGCTGATGATAAGTCAGTGTAGGCTCGTCACTGGTGAGAAAAGCACCACTCGGTGGGGGTTGGGGGCATGCGGAGGCCCTGCGTTGGATAGGTATGGGATGAGACACGTATAGGAAACCTCTGTTCCTTCCATTCAGTTTTGCCATGAACCTAAAACTACTGTAAAGATTAAAATCTAAGAAAAACAAATACATATAATATAAAAATAAATATTACATTTCAGATCTGTAAATCACAAAAGCACAGAAAATAATGTACAATTCTCCCTTTAGAAGTTACCACTCCCAACAATTTGTCTTCATTTACCTTTAATCTTCTTTCCCAAATATTGCATACATTTTTATATAGTTGGTCTCAGATGACACATGCGGTTTTTAATCATGGTTTTTAAATTTTAACTTTATATTTAGTAGAGGTATTACCTTTCTTAAGAACTCATTGCCAGAGCCTTTTTCAACATTTTGCCCTGTGTCACCACCAAGCTTGTTTGCCCTGTGTCACCACCAA
>JADRCD010198838.1:0-18000 GCA_019843815.1 Montemys delectorum | reverse complement strand
CAGCCATCTTCCAGTGACTTGCCAAAGTGACCGACACAAAGGGAGAGGAGAGGCATATGTTCTCTAGGCCTTTTAGGAAACATAGAGCTGTTCCTTCGGCCACATACATGCAAATCTACAAGAAGGGTGATATTGTAGACATCGAGGGGATGGGCACTGTTCAAAAAGGAATGCCCCATAAGTGTTACCACGGCAAAACCGGAAGAGTCTACAATGTTACCCAGCATGCCATGGGCATCACTGTAAACAAGCAAGTTAAGGGCAACATTCTAGCCAAGAGGATCAATGTGCAGACTGAGCACATCAAGTACAGAAAGAGCAGAGACAGCTTCCTGAAGCGGGTGTAGAAGAATGATCTGAAGAAAAAGGAAGCCAAAGAGAAGGGCACCTGGGTTCAGCTGAAGCGCCAGCCTGAGCTGCCCAGAGAAGCGCACTTCGTGAGAACTAATGGAAAAGGGCCTGAGCTGCTGGAGCCCATTCCATACGAATTCATAGCCTAATGTACGAAAAAGAAATAAAGGACCCGGACTGCAAAGTGCTTGCCTTAAAAAAAAAAGAGAGAAGAGAAAAGAAAAGAAAAGAAAAGAAAAGAAAAGAAAAGATAAGGTAAGAAAAGAAAAGAAAAGCTAAAATTGCACATCCTAAGCAAGTACTGATATTAATGTAAGGTGAGGTGAGAATGTGGCTGGTCATGAATCTGTAACGACTATGGCTGAATTTTAAAAACCTACACTGATCTCTCTGTGTTTGCTCAGGCGCTTATGTCCACTGCTGTCACTCAGGGCTAATTGTGAAACCAGTCTGTGCAACCCTTATAACGGATTTGTCTGACAAGATGACTAAGTAGGTCATGGTTTTATGCCAGGAGGAAATGGCTTTTTCATGGTCAAAGGAATAATTGGCTGTGGTTGTGAGGTGTGTGTGCATGCAATGTGTGTGATCCATCTGGCTGTGGTCCTGAGGTGTGTGTACATGCACCGTGCGTGATCTGTCTGCTTAAGTTGTGCGATGTGTGTGCACACACCGTGTGTGACCCATCTGGCTTTGGTTGTGCGATATGTGTGCGTACACCGTGTGTGACCCATCTGGCTTTGGTTGTGAGGTGTATGTGCGTGCACCGTGTGTGATCCATCTGGCTGTGGTCCTGAGGTGTGTGTACATGCACCGTGTGTGATCTATCTGCTTAAGTTGTGTGATGTGTGTGCACACACCGTGTGTGACCCATCTGGCTTTGGTTGTGCGATGTGTGTGCATGCACCATGTGTGACCCATGGACACCTGGCCTGGTGACCTGGTGTCAGCCCTGTTGCTATCATTTTCCCATAACTTCATCACTCTGCCCTCAATCCTCCTTTTTGCCTTTTTAGTCAGGAAATAGTGGCAGGATTTCCTTTCACATATTTAAGTTCAAGAAAGCAGCTTATAATACCATAGGTCCCATCACCTTCTGAGGTAAACAGGGAAACCTCACCTAGCTCCTGGGACACTTCTTGTAGTAACAGAGCCACTGAGGCCATGGTTCATTTGTGACCCCTGTGTCCCATTGCGGGTGAACACATCCTTCAGATGAACGGAGCAGAAGCAGACTACAGCAGAGGAACCTCGCACCAAAGACTCACTTACTAACCCCACCCGCATTCCCTTGCAGAATGCATCCTCTATGTGAGCTTCTGCTTGGTCAAAAGTGGGCCGACCGTGGCAGAGGGGAGCCACAGGAGAGCTCATCTGCGAGTCCTCAGGCTTTTCTACCTGTTAGCACGCTCTCATGGTGCTTACAAGCTCCAGCAAGGAGGCTCTAAAGGGAAAATCCATTAGAGGAAGGAGACACCAGAAGATGTAAGCTGTTAGGACCAAGAATGAACCCTGGCCTGTAAAATGTATTAAGAGAAGTAATCACACAGCTAGATTTTTTAAAGCGCTGTTGCCCTGCCTGTGTACTTGTGATTCATCAACTGTTGCCAGATAAGAATTCTTTACATACGGTTGAATGGATCAGCAGTCAGGAACACTGGCTGCTCTGCCAGAGGATCAGGAATCAATTCCTAGCACCCACATTGCAGCTTACAACAATCTGTAACGAGATCCAATGCCCTCTTATGGCCTCCCCAGACATACGAACAAAATATGCACACATATAAAATAAAAATATTTTTTTAAAATCTTTAGAACCTAGCCAAGAATCTTAATGAACCTTCTGTCTAGACTGTAAAGGCTCAATAAGGTGAAAGTCTTGTTTCCATAGCACCAAACCTCTTGCATAGGGTGTGTGGTTCATGCGAAGTCAGTGTTTATGTTTCCACACACACTTAGTGGACATTCCTGCCTGGGGGTGGGAGGGATGCATAGGAAGTTAAGAGGAATATTATATCTGCATGGTGATACTGGAGGAGAACGTCTCCAGATAATACTCATGACGAAGATTAAACACTCCATAAATACATGCTATTGAGTTACGCTTAGCTGTTGGAAACTTGCAATGAGATGGAAAATTCAAGAATTTACTGGAAAATGTATCCAGAAATTGATTGTGACTCACCAGCCTTTAAGAGACAGAAGACCTAACAATACTCAAGAACAAAAATCTTATAAACCCATTCCTCACTAATATCCTCAATAATATTCACTACTAGGGACAGTAAACGTCGGGGCTCAGGAGTCTCCACCAATGCCTTTTCAACAAAGGCAACAAAGGATCCAAAAGGAAGACCAGAGCTGTCTGCAGAAAGGTCTCGCCCTGATACCCGCCCAGCCCTCTATGCCACCCAAGGATAGAGTGGATTATTTTTAGAATATGAGAGTGGAGCTTTGTTTGAAAGGAAAGTGTCCTGCAAAACATGATGGATTTTGTGGGTGGCTTGCAAAGTTGCTTTGTCGCATTGCAAATGCTGACAGCCGCTTGTTTTATGTGATCATATTTGCCTTATTGCACAAAGCCTGAAGGCTGCATTTGAAATTAGCATTTGTTTTTCTCAGACGGAGCCCGTTGCCCTTGAAGCACCTGTCATATTCTCATGGGCGCCCATCTCTAACTGAACCTGTGTATCAAGTAGGATGCTTCCTCTAAAAATGTGAAGAAGCCCGTGGCGTTGCAGTTGTGAGCTCCCCAGTATTTGGTAGAGAAGCCTGTCCATTCCAGTCTCCTTTAAGAAGAGGTAGACTGTGTCCTTGGTGCAGCAATGAGAAGGCAGAGACAAATAGGCCCAGGGAAGCCCAGTGCTCCCTGGTGCGGTGGGGACTTGGTCTCTGGACGAAGTCTCACCAGAACAGAGCAGAACCAGGTACTGCTGGTGATTGATGTAGGAAGAATTTCTTCCAGGGGATGAGACTTATCTGAAAAAGTGCAGACTGATGCCCACTTAACAGAAAATTAACTGCAGGTAGCCAAGTCAAGCAAGTGCAGAAGATAGAGCCGGGATTCAGTGAGCATGCGGCAGAATCATACAACATATCTATGTCTTTCTACAATGTCAGAATTCATTAAGTAATAAATTAACAGCAATGTCAGCTTTGCTGACTATAGTTGACTAGGCAGTTCCAGGTTCTCTTGATATGAGCCATCGGCAAACACAGGTTCTCTGTTATAATCTTAATTATGGATGTTAACTCTCAGATTACACATTACATGACACAAGAAATGTGTATGTCTGTGTGTGTATATGTGTATGCATTTACATGTGTGTGTGAGAGAGAGAGACAGAGACAGAGAGAGAGACAGAGGCAGAGACAGAGACAGAGACAGAGACAGAGACAGAGACAGAGAAATACGTAAAAAGGTTAAAGAAGCCACAGCAGTGTTCAAGGAGTTCAGAGCCTCACTGGAGGCAGAAGACAGGTGGTAGAGAAACAAAGAGAGTAACTGGCAATAATCAGGACATTAATAAACCTCATTAGATTCCTGCTACTGGAGCCTTGAGTGCAGAGCCAAGGCCCAGGGTCACAGGTCTGAGCCAAACTAAAGAAACTAAATGCGGGTGATGGAGGCCACAGGGGCAATCAATATATAGGATGAAGTCCAAACAGATATATGGACAGATTGCAATTAAAGTAGATTACATCAACAATGGAACCCAGTTGAGCTGACGCCCCCAGGGACAGCAAAGTGTGCTCTGTCTGTCCATCCTAGCCTCCTAATACACACTTTGGGTGCTCAGTGATAGCTTTCGGCATCTTAGGATTTAGCATCCTCTTCTCTTTGTGGCGTCCGGGTGAGGGTGATGCATCCTGTTGTGGTCTTGATGAGTTGTAAGCCTGGTTTTCCTGATGTAACTTGAATACACCTATATGTCCATAAGTTGTCCCAATAGACTTTGATATGTTTATAATGGTCCTTTGGGTAATTATCAGTCTGTGCCTCTGGTTGTGCTGGGCACACTGGTATTTACATGCACAGCAGGGAAATGAGCCTTCCTGCCTCTGCATCTGCGCTCAACATGGTGCCAAATGCTGATTGTACAATGGAGTAGCACAAGGCGAGGCAAGGCCTGAAGGCCATTATGTTACCCAATATGGAGTAACCAGGGCAGGGTGCAGGCTGATCTCAAAAGTGACACATGGGTGTTTCCCAGAATGCAGTGGGTTTTCTTCTTCAGAACGCTGAGTCTCATGCCCCTTCTGTTTCCCAAATCAAGCACTCACTGGCTGAAAAGAGCTGCCACCCCCTAACTTACCCCACACGTGGTGAATCAGCTTAAGAGTATGGTTGGTTGGATGATAGACAGTAACCAATCTCTCCACCTGCTGCTTGTCAAAGCCCTTACCCAGGGGCATCCAGCCTTCTGATGTTGGTATTTAACACTGTCACCTACAAAAATTTTGAGCCTCATTCATAGCCATCCTAGCCACATGCAACCCATGGGCCACAGGCCCATGTTAGCAGACCAATAGAGTAATTACCTGCTGGACAAGTCATTCCCATTCACATGAGATCTCAGCCGCAGAAGCATCCACAGGATTGTAAAGCCCATTTCTTGACTCCATTATTACAAGCTAGATTCCCCATTCTCAGTCTTCTTTTCCTCCTCATGCATTTATGATTTTTCTTCCTGAAACTTGGGGGTCAAAATTGCCCAATTAGCCAAAGAGTCAGTGAGTACATTTTTTAAACAACTCTCTCTCCTGTAGTTACTGCCTATCATTGGGCCATCTTGCTGAGAAGTTAATTGCTCTGAAACCAAGATCAACCTGTTTGGTTTTAATGAGATGGGAGCTAATATCAACACCAGTGTTGGAGCTGGGGAAGGTGGTCAAAGAAGAACTCAGGACGGGCACTGAAAGAGCCCACGAGTTGGCCATAACCTTTGAACTAAAAGTAGGAAGGAAAAGGATACAAGCTAATTAAGAGCATGGCTTGGTTCTTCCCAGAGCTTAATTTTTCAGAGCAGAGGAACTGTAGAGAGGACAAGCTAAGGTCTGGTCCTATCTGCTTTCTCCACTGGGTCTAGCGGCTTCCAAAGCACTGGCTTTCTAGGCCGATTGTTTCTTGTGGTGATTAATACTCCATGTTGTTCTAGAACTCCACGGGGATGTCTTGTGGTGATTGCTTACAACTGCAAAACAGGTTGATTACCTGGCTGGAGTGAAGCTTACTAAATGGTAAGAGCTCATTCCATAGCTGAGCTCTGCTGTCCCATCCTTGTGCTCACCCGTGCTACTCATTCACTTCAAATACATGGCCAGAGGTTTCAGGGACAGCAGGAAGCTACTCCCCAAATCCAAAGAAAGCCTTGAATAGCTTCAAGAAGAAAGACAATGAATAACCCAAAGGCACCCTCGCTTGCATTCAAATCTCCATTCCATCACCCGCTATTCCTGGTCCCTGGAAGGCTGGTCTTCAGTTTGCTACTCTTGCCTGTACAAAGCACAGTAAGACCTGGCAACGTCTGACCATATCCTCCCGACCCTACTGTTGTCTCTTGGCCTCAGTATCACGGAAGCACACTCCGTCTCAGACCTTCCCATCTAGATAATGATCTGCATTATAAGTAATCCGTCATTGACCTTAACACCCATGAAGGCAAAGGCACTGCCGTAGTCCGTTCATGGAACTCAGTTGAAATACGTCCCACTTTAATACTTCCAGATTCATCCACCGGGGGAGAACATGAGCAGGCTCTTTCTCTGGCTGTTTGCTGATCCAGCTTGATCATTCACGGTTCCATGACGCTTCCATGAATACTGAATGCCGTTTGTAAGGATTCGCAAGAGGATGCTCTCTTAGTGTTAACGACTCTGCGTTGGCTGAAAACCTCCTTTTCCTAGGGATTACTGACGCCTTTCACCAGCCGGCCCTGTGTTCCCGTCAGACACGTTTCCCGTAGTCTACAATTTTTTTAAGCTGATCTTCTTGATTCTACTTGATTTCCATTGGCTCGTCCACATAATTATGAACTGAGCCTATTTGGCCATCAAAGCCAGTCAAGAAGACAGAAACATGAATTTATTTGTTCTGGCAAGTGATCCCAATGCTGGAAGATGCCAGAAAGGGAGGGAAGGTGGAGGGGGAGAGAAGGGGGAGGGAGGGGAGGGGAGGGGAAGGGAGAATGGAAGGAAGGGACTGTGGGAAGAGCCTGGTGGGTGATTGCTTGACTAGTGTGTACCAGGCTCTGGGCCCCATCTCTAGCACTGAGGATGATGGTGGTGGTGGTGATGATGAGGATGGTGATGATGAGATGAAGTATCTCAACTAAGAAAAACTCAGTGATGAAGGAGAAGGAAAATAATGACAACAAACAAAAAAATGATTGAGTCTGTTTGTCTATCTTCCAGGGCTAAAATTAGCCCTGGTCAACCATCTCATGGCTTCGACTGTGTGCATATGTGTGAATGCGTGTGTGTGTGTGTGTGTGTGTGTGTGTGTGTGTGTGTGTGTGTTTCAGACTTCCATGGTGCTTTTCAGAACTTGGGAACATGGGAGACATCAGAGCCTGTGGTTAGGAAAGGAACTAGTGCTACATAAAGTCAAAATTTGGCTTCTAAGGCTCAAGCTTCTTTAGTTTGCAAACTCTCATGACAAAGGTTCAAATATTTATCTAACAATTTTATAGGTTTTGAAAGCCTCAAATTGCAAGAATGCTGGGAAGAAAGAGGGAATAGGAAAACATAAGGGAAAGGGACTCTAATAAGCTAGCTTTGTGCTCGGTTCAGTTTGGCATTTGGCATCTGACTGGCGCTCATGTGGGCTAGGTGCAGTAAGGAGAAGGGGGAGCTGCTCAGTGCAGCCCCAGAGAGCACAGGGCCTCTCCTCCACTCTCTCCTTTTAACCTTTTCTTTACCAGGCTCTCTCTAAGTATTTTAGTCATCTTGTGCTTTAATGAGAACAAAACCAACCTGGATCAATCTCTCTTCCTTGTGTCACTATAATCTGATACAGAATCTGTTGTACAGAATGCGCTCAGTGAACAATGGGGCAGGGATCGATGGGTAAAGTTACTTGCTTCACCAGCCTGATGACTTGAGTCTGATCGCCGAAGCCCCCAAGATCCCAATGCAGTGGCTCACATCTATAGTCCCTGCCATCCTACAGAGTTGGGTAGAGGGGAAAGAATTATCTAGAAGCTCGTGTGTAGCTGGCTTGGCATACACAGAGCAGCAGACAAAAACAAGACAGACTCTAGCTCAACAGGGCAGAAGGAGAGTTGTCCTCTGACTTCCAAATGTGCTGTTCTCTGGCACATGTGCGCCTGCACACAGAGAGGGGGAGATGGGGGCCGGAGGGAGGCACATCATTTTTTTAAATGGGAGAGGAGGGAGTCTTTTGGTTCTTAGAGACAATCTTGCTATGTAGCCCAGACTGGCCTCAAACTTCTTTTCCTCCTGCCTGACCCCCCAAGTACTGGGGTTACAGATGTGAGCAACTACAGTGAACATTCAATACTTCCCACTGACCTGCCAGGTGGCGCTCAGCCTCGCAGCCTTGCCAGTCTTTTGAGCTCATACTTGGATGTGGCCACACGTGCACTCAGCCCCGTCTCTGTCACTAACATGATCTTAGAAGGGTTATTTCATCCCTTGAAACTTGGCTCTTGTTTTTGTTTTGTTTGAGGGATTGGCTGTTCTTGTAGGGCATGAGATGAGCTCACAGCTTTACCTGTACTGGGTAAGCACTCACTAGGGAGTGACATCCCCAGACCAGGGGTCATTTGAATCCTTTGTGTGTGTGTGTGAGAGTGCTCCTGTGAACATGCCCATGGCAGGGGTGCACACGTCCAAACAATGCTGCTGTGGAGACTGAGTGTCTAAAATACACAGCTAACCACCATCACAGTGAAGTATTTCCCAGTGGTGTGTCACTCTGTTTTCACAGTTCTCTGGGCTAATGCTACAAGACTAACCAGGATTATCTTGAGCATCCCCTTCTTTCTTGGGTTCCAATCACAAAACAAACCAAAGTCCCAATTACGTTGTTACAGCTTCAACTTAAAAGCAGTTTCTTTTCTTAAGGCATTTCGTAAATATCCTGACAGGCTGGTCTGGAATCTCTTGACTCTGGGGACTTTTCCTAAGGAGACTGTTGGCTTGGCGTCTGAATGCCCAGTAAGATGGAGACAATGAGCCTTTGCTCTCCATGGCTTCCCAGTGCTCTGCTCCCATCCCTCTGCGCAGAATCCTGACAGAGTCTAGTCTTCTTTCACATCTTGTCCTAATTCCTTTTATGAAGAGCTTGAGCCCACAGAGCTGAGCTACTGGAATCCAAATCAAAACCCAGGGATGCCCCGTCTCAGACACGGACTGGCCCTGCCCACCCCACCCACCCCCACTTTGTGTTTCAGGTTTTACGGTGGATTATAAAGCTTTAAAACCCAATCAATCCTACAAAGTGATTCCATCCATCCCAGACTCACCACTGCTGTCTGCTGGCTTCACTGCAGGCACTGTGACTGTATCACAGTTTGAATGCATTCTTTACGTTTTTACTCACAGAACAGAAAAGTTACAAAATGAGAACACCAAGCAGCCTGTGACTTAGACAGACATTTTCAAAGGTGTAACAGAGAGCATGTATGAGTGTATGAGCATGTGTGTGTGTGTGTGTGTGTGTGTGTGTGTGTGTGTGTGTGTGTGTTCCGGTGTGTGCACATGTACATGTGTGTGTACATGTATGTGGGAGGCAGATGGTATCATTCCTTCAGGGGCCATTCATCTTATTGGTTTTCTTTTGGTTTTTTAGAGTTATTTATTGCTATGTTACTTCATGCATGCAGGTATTCTGCATGCATGTATGTATATCCATGTAATTCATAAGGGCTGTAAATGTAGAGACCAAAAAAAGATGTGAGACAGCCTGAGACTGGAATTACAGGTGGTTTTGAGGTGTCATGTGGGTGCTTGAGATCAAACCCGGGTCACCCAGAAGAGCAGCCAGTGATCTTTCCCGCTGACCCACCCATGGTTTTATTTTTATTTCTGAGGCTGGCCAGCAACCCCCAGGGATCTGTCTATCACTGGCTCACTAGCAGATGACTAGCACAGATGTGTTCCACAATGAGGGGCCAGCTATTGAAGCTGAGGGGCCTCCTGTGGTGGAGGAGGAAGCCGTGGGGGAGAGCTTGGTTGAAATTCCCGGCCTGAGACAGGGAGGAGAGACCATTTCTGGAGCCCGAGTTGACGGTTAGAGAATGGCACTCGGGGGAAATATGAAACTGAATCAATGCTAGTAACACAGCCCATTTGTTTCCCTCAGACTCATCCCTAAGTTTAATTAAAGGTGAGCTCCTGCAGGAGGATTGAGTTGGTATCTTCCCAATGGGGCTGGTACATGTGGGATAGCTGATGGTAAGAGGGGAAGGCTGGGGAAGGCCTTCCCCAGGGAAGATCCTGAAGCCTGTTGATTCCAGACCACACGGTCAAACAAAGACAAAGGCTTGTTTCTGCCACTGAAAATGTGGGGAGCTGTGTACACCTTGCATGATACCCAGCTCTGCACCTGCCTCTGAAACTCTCTGTAACCTAGGTGTTTCTTGTGAGCACTCCCCCTCTGAAGCTCCCTTTGCTAATCTGGGTGCTTCTTTTTGAGCCTTTGAAAGCTCTTTCCATTTGTTTGTCATCTGAAAACATACTGTGCTCAGCCTAGGAGGTTTGGTCATCTTGAAGTCTCCAGTTACCCTCTTGAGTCCTCTCAATCAAATGACATCACACAAATTACCCTGTGACCTCTGTGAGCTATGACCCTCTGAGAAGAGCAGGGTTGGCTCAGTGGGGAAAGCATTTGCTTCACAAACATGAGAACTTGAGTTTGGATCTCCAGAACCCACATAAAGCCAGACACAATGGTGTGCATCTGCAATCCAGCACTTGAGTGGTGAGAGGGAGCTCGAGACTGGAGAATAACCAAAAGTGCACAAGACAAGTAGGCTGGTGTATGCAGTAACAGACATACGAGCTTGTCTCAAACAAGGTAGAAGACGAGGATGCACATCTGAGGTTGTCCTCTGACTTCTACACAGATGAATATACCAGACACATAAATACACACACACACACACACACACACACACACACACACACACATATAGTAAAAATTTCAAAGAAATCCTAGACATCAAACATCAACTTACAGCCTGCACATGCATGCACACACATGCATGCACACACACACATGCACACACATGTATGCACACACATGCATGCACACCTGTATAGACTTGGGCATACTCATATATGCACAATAAATAAATGATAGATAAATAGGTAGATTGGTAGATAGATAGATAGATAGATAGACAGACAGACAGACAAATAGGAAATCTTTAGCACTGTTGCTTATAACTATATATTTTTACTTTTTATTAGAAACACTAAATCAGGAACCCATAAGTAAATTTCAATCATCTTTTCAGAATTTGCTGTATGTGTTGAGAAAAGACTGCTCACTTTTCTTAGCCACAGTGACTGAACATTTCCTTCCCCCCCCACCCCCCGTGGCCAGAGATCTGAATTAAAAGACTCGCTAAATATCTGGTTTAAAATGTAGCTGCTTGAACTCCCACCTCCTCACAGACATAACTGATCAGTGCACACTCATTTTCAGACTCAACTTGATTATGTGTCTCATGTTGCAAACTTGTCTGTCTCGGTTTTCCCCAGTTTGATGCCGATCGAGATGAAGATGCAGTGTTCCATGACATCAGCATGGCCGTCGACAACAAGTTGTTTCCAAACAAAGAGGCTCCGATGGGTAAGTCTCCACGTCCCTTGGCATCAGAACACCACAATCAACTCCCAGATGAATCAGGACTTTTATCAGTAGCCGAAGCTCTGACACAGTGGCCATATACTTAGCCTCATTCTTTCTTACTCAAAAATAAAGATTAAAAAACTAAATAGAAGGGAAAGGCTAAAAATCTGTCTCCCTGTGCATTTGCAGATGCTTTTCTTGTCATAGTATACAAAAATACTTAGTCACCATGATGTGACACAGAACCTGTGCCTCCATAGGAGGAAGAAATCTAGCCTACCCCGTACTTTGTGCAACTATAGCACATTATAGTCCTTAGGCTCCTCTAATCTGCACAGTTCTGTCTTGTTCTGCCCAGAGAGAGCATGCTCCTCCTCTGATGGCTACACCCATCCCACCCCATGGCTCGATGGTCATTCTTCTCCTTCTTGTCTAAGCCCTCAGCCCTGGAGCTCTGTCATGGGACCCTTGAGAGAAGACCCATGCCTGACGTGGTTACACTCTCCAGGCTTCTGTCTGTCTGTCTGTCTGTCTGTCTGTCTGTCTGTCTGTGTCTGTCTGTCTGCAGCCTCTTTTTTTCTGGACTCATCATTTTGTATAAATCACCCTCAATTTTTTTTTTCTTTTTTTACTTTAGAGCCTAGAACTTTTGGCTTTTACTTTATGAAATCACAATGCAAAAGAATTGAGAACAAGTTAATTAATTTTAAAAATAAATGTTTGGGAGCTGAGAAAATAGTTCCATGGTATAATGCCTGTCTAGTGTGTGCATAGCCCTAGGTTAAATTCCCTGCACTAGGGCTGGAGAGACAGCTCAGCAGTTAAGAGCACTGACTGCTCTACCAGAGGTCCTGAGTTCAATTCCCAGCAACCACATGGTGGCTCACAACCATCTGAAATGAGATCTGGTGCCCCCTTCTGGTGTGTCTGAAGACAGAAACTATGTACTCACGTATATAAAATAAATAAATCTATTTCAAGAAAAAAGCAGAAGTTCTCTGCACTGCAAAATAGTTAGATATAGATCCATAGATGGATACATTGATAGATGATAGATAGATAGATAGATAGATAGATAGATAGATGATATTCGATAAAGAGATATATAATAGAAAATAGATGATAGATGAAAGATAAAACAGCTATAGATAATAGATATAAATATCTAGGTGATCGATGTAGATGATTGACTGATAGTGTATTATGTAGAGGAGAGATGAAAGAGTGCTACAGACATCAGACTAACTATATAGATGATTGTTGCACATAGATGATTGGTTGATTGATTTATTGATTGGCTGGTGTTGTATTGTCTATGTTCATACTATATTCAGATAAATCAGCTGCTCTGATAACAACAGCTCTGGCTTTTCTTTGAACCCGCTGAAACCAAAACAAAACAAATTAAAAAAAAATCCCAGGCTCCAGCACTGATGGCTCAGGAGGGAGCCTCAGCCTGGGAGGAGCGCAAACCCACTTCACCTCTTCCAAAGTTTGCCAGAAATGGTCCTGCTCTCACTGCTGCATCAGTTGGCATTCCTCAAGGACACCACAGATAGCCACAATCCCTTCTCTGCTTTTACAGTGTTGGTAGCCTTGCATCTTCCATTTTGGGACTCTCCTGCCTGCCGGGAACCCTGCTACAAGAGGTTACTGAGACCCTCAGAGAACACTGCTCTAGCTGTCCTACCTCCTGTGACCTCTGCAGGCAGAGGGCCATATCTAGCCCTTCTCATATCTAGCCACCCAGAATCCTCGGCTGTCCCATGCTCAATATAGCATCACCTCCACTCCTCATCTACACTATCCTTGGAGTTCTCTGATTGGCTTAGCTCTTGCCTCTGGCCTTTGCACCTGCTCTTCTAGTCACACTGAATGCTTGTCCCCATATGTGCGTCCAATGTCCCAGCTCCTCAGCCTCATCTTAATGGACCAGATCCTCTTTTGTGCCTCTATTTAAGAGTAATGTCTTCAAGACTCTGTGAGAATGTTTCTCTCTCTCTCTCTCTCTCTCTCTCTCTCTCTCTCCCTCTCTCTCTCTCTCTCTCTCTCTCTCTCTCTCTCTCTCTGTGTGTGTGTGTGTGTGTGTGTGTGTGTGTGTGTGTGTGTGTGTGTGTGTGCGCGCGCTCGCACTACTCTGTATGAGCCTCACAGGAGATAGTATAAAAAGCCTTTCTAACTGCCCACCTCCACTGACATCTCACAAGTTCACCAGCTCCTCACCTTGAGCCCCAGTATGTATTTGGGGCTCCTTTGCCTTTTCCTCTACACTGCAGGCCCATGACCTCTGCACCATGCCTCAGAGCCCCTCCTCTGTGGAGCCCATTAGTACTTTCGGCAGAGCCATCTCTACCTGACTATGTGCCAGTCTATCTCTGTGGGTTGCATTTCCTTATCTAGAAAGAGGAGACAGAGAAGGCTGGAGAGATGGCTCAGTGGTTAAGAACACTGACTGCTCTTCCAAACGTCCTGAGTTCAAATCCCAGCTACCACATGGTGACTCACAACCATCTGTAATGAGATCTGATGTCCTCTTCTGGTGTCTGAAGACAGCTACAGTGTACTTAGAATAAATAAATAAATCTTTGGGCTGGAGTGAGTGGGGCTGGAGTGAGCAGAGATCTTGAATTCAATTCCCAGCAACCACATGATGGCTCACAACCATTTGTACAGCTACATTGTACTCATATACATTAAAAAAAATAAATAAATCTTTAAAAAAGAAAAGAAAAAGAGGAGACAGAGTGCTTGCCTCCTCAGGCCATTGGAATGAGGGTTTTGGTAAAGAGTTTGTGGGTGAGTGGGTTCTCTGTCCCACTGGGAAGACTGCGTATGAGATGGGCCTTTGCAAAGAACATGAAGACTCATGGGGAGACACCATGCCTTAGACAATATTTTGTCCTCCTTCCCCCAGATTCATCTCTCCTTCCTCTTTCCTGCTCCAGATAAATACCATGCTGTTCCTCGAAGGAGTTTTGCCACAAAGTGTAGCTGGCACCCCCATGCCTGTAGCATAAGAATGGGATTCTCAAACTCAGGGTGGACAGGACACTGACAGGAAGCACAGAGTGTGCACAGAGAGAACCCAGGGACAGCATGTGTGGAGGGAGCATGCACCAGTCCGGTGGTTCATCTCCAATCACTCAGCATCTCTGAACAGAGCGCCTATAATTTCTAAGTTGTGTTTTATATGCTCTGTCTTGAAATGTAACCCTAAGAATTTAACCCAACTAGAAAGAGGAGGTATCGCTTCCCTTAAGACAAACAGACAGAGAGGTAGAAGAGTCTCCTTCCTTCACAGCCTCCCTCCAGGGCTCAGGAAGCCCCACTGCAGCAGGGTCTTTGGCACACCAAGTGCCAAGTGTGTCTTCCTGCAACTTTAGATTGACATCTACGACACTGTCCCCAAGAGCAATATGGTTTCAGTATGACTCTACTGCCCTTTAAAGCCCTTCATCTCTGGCTCCCACTTAAATCAAAGACAACCTGAAGGTAATATTACTGAAGACCACCCTACATTATAACACATGACACCAGATATTCTGGGTGGGGAGTCATTTCAGCTTAGACCTTTCTTTGCTATCTAAGAAAAGGCTATCTTTAAATCTGAAAGTAAACTGAAAACCTCAAAATAGGGAGATGAAATCCATGTGACCACTTTAATCAAATGTGAATCCTGTGGTCATTTCTGAGATAGAAAGCCATGTCTGCCGTTTCATGGAGCTGTGTGCTGACTGAAAGGCGTCGGAATGGGAGCACCAGCCTGCGTGTGTCTCCCCAGTTCGTGTGCTGAGTCTTAGGCTATTAGTAAAGGCCTCACTTCCAGAAAACTGAGCAGCCAGTGTTTTTAAAAATACAAGTCGCTCAATTATCTGAGTTGATAATGATCCGCTTTGTCTCTCATCTGAGATGTATTAATGCTACAGTTGCCAGTGGCAACAGTGTGTTAAGAAATGTCATCCCTTAGTGATACAGTGAGATCCCTGTCAAAGCCCTTGATTAGGAAGGAGAATTGATCTCCTCTTCCTCCTAAGCAGGAAGTTCATTTTAATCAAAAGTATTTTCTTCCTGATGCCAATGAAAATTATTTTCTAATGAATTTGCTTCTATCTCAAGAGCTAGCCCATGGCTCCTACTCACTGGGCCCTTCAGATTGTACTTTCTGAAAACAGTTGGGAGAATGGTCTCCAATGCAACAAACTAAGTAGGACAAGGGAATCCTCACTGCTGTGTGTTCGGGAAGACTTTGTGTTCTGCTCCTGTGGAGTCCGTAGGAATCACTCAGAGGCAAGTCAGAGATTAGGAAAACACTTCCACCCACACACCTTCCTGCACTTGACTAGTCAAGGAGACAGCATCTACACCGGAGACTAATGGAAGCTGACTACGTTTGTGTTATCGTTAACACTGCTGTCCACAAAAGCCACTCAAAAAGGAAACATGATTGTCCTGGCTTGCCCTAGACTCTGTTACTCCTCCCCTGACGTTTCACAGCCCCTGCAATGTCCTCCACTGGGATGCATGTATTGTCCCTCCTTGTCTCAGAACGCTGAGTGGACAGCCATACCCTCAGGTCCTCACCCACGTAGCCACACTGCACTGAAAGGGAGTTTGGGTTGTCCTGCTTGGAGTGTGTTGTCACCAGCGTGTGGGAGGAAGAAGAGAAATGGAAGCTCCAGGTTCTGTCACCCCTATCACACGGTGACGCGTGCTTCAAGTCTCAGACCACCCTGGGATAGTCCAACTCCGTCCCAGAAAAATAGAAAGGCAGATAAAACCTCGAGCACTCTCTCAGCTTGGCAGAGTAGGGTTAGCAGTGGTCAGAGCCAAGCAGTCACCTAGAGTGGCACACACCTCCATTCCATCAGAGTTTGAGGCGGCAGCTTTACAAGTTCAAAGCCAGCCTGAAAAAAAAAAAGCGGAGTCTATCCTCCTTAAAAAAAAAAATGGGTTGAAGGAAGGGAGAAGGAGGAAGAAGGAAAGTGGGCAGGAGGGTGGAAACCCCAGGTGAGAAGACACCTCGACTCTAGGCCTAGAAGGAATAGGAAAGCATACTTCAGGTTCTGCCCTGTTTCCGTGAAGTGCATGCAGTGTTCACTGTCATTTGAAAATCTACTTTTATTAAGCATTCTCCAGCTCAGATTATATGTCAAGGCCCAGTTCCACCCAGTTCCAGTGAAATGTGAGGCGGTTTGTTATTTCACAGAATACATACACTTTTTATGGGCAGCACTTTCAGGACCAGGGAAGTGTGTGTGCCTAGGTAGGTGGCATGCCTCCCATAGGAAAGAGTGTTTAACGAGGGCGTCAAGTCAACCATGCTACGAGAACACCTTAGTGGGAATTAACGGTTTAACTCCGAGCCTTGGGGATTAATGACAAGTGATTCAATGCAGTCTATACTACCAAGAAGAAAGTCTCCCTGTTGTTAGTAAACCTGACTTTTCTCACCTTTGGGGAACATGGTGATTAGTTTCAACTGTCAACTTGACACAATCTAGAATCATCAAGAAAGAGACTCAACGGAAGTATTGTCTAGATGTGGCTGGCCTGTGGGTGCGTCAGTGGGGATTGCCAAGATGGTCCATTGATGTGGGACACCTACCTTGAATATAAGCAATGGCATTTCCTAGGCTAGGCCCTGGGCTGTGTAGGGACAGAGAAAGTGTGTGAGTAGCCAGTGGACAAGGCTCTGTTTTCTCTCTGCTCTTGACTATGGATGTGAGTGCCCAACTGCTTGAGCTCCTGCCTTTCTTCTCAGTTGTGAAATGAAACCTGGGATGGAACACTGATTTCTTTCCTTTTTTCAAGGGATTTGTCACGGCAAATAAAGTGAAACTATTACAGAGGCTAAGGTGACCCACAGGCTTGAGACAAAAAATCCCACCTCAGATGGCAAAGACCGTTCTTACTGTAGAAGTTCCTCACTCTCCCTCCACTCTGGTCATGGGGCTCCTTGTATGCCGGTTACTCGAGAACATCCTGAAGCCGTTTCTCCTAAATGCTCATATTTGCTCTCCTGGTTCAAATTCCTGAGTCAGTTTCTTGTGAAGAAACTGTCATCCTTGTCAACCCCACTGTCATCCTCACGGACAGTGACTTTAGAACCTCGTCCTTTCTGGTTTCCAAATCTTGCTGCTGACAAATCAGCTTCCTCCAGAGCTTGCTCTTCTGAGGGCTGGGACCGGATCCAGAGTGACTGTCCTCTACCGCCAGCCCAGACAGTGTTTGGCAGGTGGAGGGATATGTAACAGAGGGTCTCCAACAGCTAACCGTGTCTTTCTTAAACTTAGATTCAAGTGACCTTGACCCTTCCGTGACGGTTGATGCTGGAGACATTATTGACACAGGATCAGATTACGATAACCAGGTAACTAAACCTACAAGTGTTTCCTATTTAAATGTTTTTCATTCTAGTCTTTGTGTGTGATGAATACGAACATTGAAGTTTTCACTCTTTGGGATCTTGACAGGTCACTGATAATGGGTTTCATGTTAGGCATGGTCCCACAGCCTTAAGCTGCACGTCAGTCTTTACCCTCCCTCATCCATGGACCCAAAGCAGTCAGTGAAGGAAGGGATGTGGGATGGATATTACTTCAGATGCATTAAGTTCCTCCTGCCCAGGAGTTTGCCTGTGCTCTGTGCTGGTTAATTTTGTCTAGTTGAGTGAATTATAAGTGCAGAAGGCAGGAATAAGCCATACCTTTGGGCAAAGGGGACTACTGACAGAGAGACCGGAGTAAAAGAAGCACTGGTCCATGGACTGCCATCCCAGCCTGAATGAAAAGAGAAGAAATAGGAAGCCATTGAGCAGCAACCCCCCC
>JADRCD010198837.1:0-11257 GCA_019843815.1 Montemys delectorum | reverse complement strand
AAAGGAGAAATCATATGACATGTAAATAAAGAAAATATCTAATAAAATTAAAAATAAATAAATAAATTAATTAATAAGCATGATTGGCTTCATCCACTGTGCTTGCTGGAACAACCAGAAACTGGAGACAGGATTCCGTTAGGCAGATATACTCTCAGGGGCCAAGCAGGATGGGAAATTCAGCTAGTTGGTGATAAACTGTACCACAAGCCTGAATTTGATTATAAAACTCTAGACCCCAAAAAGTATAGGTTTAAGGTCTTAAAGACTTTTCAAAGTTATACTTTTCAAATGTTTTGGAAAAGTCTACTTCTCTAAGGAACATTTTTTGGGTTTTTTTTTTTGGTTTTTTTTTTTTAATGTATTAGCTTATGACCACTGTTTAAGGTATAAATTTAGTTTATGTTTTTCTGAATTTAGGATCCCATCTTGAGTGGCTCATTTTGCAAAAATGAGCCCATATGTCAATGGGTAGGTGACTGCTAGAAAATATCTCTGAAGGTGTAAGTGCAGCCTTGCATGTCCGTATAAACAAGCTTGGGGAAGCACCTGTCATCGCTTTTCCTTCCTTATTTCTCAAAGTAACTTATGTTTCCCATGCTCACAAAGCACTTTCGTTAAAGCACCAATGCTCTGTAAAAATACAAGGCTGAAGTCCAGAGCTGAGCAAATGCATGAGGCTCTCCTGTAAAATACTTGGCATTCAAACCTCACGCATTCTACTAGACTCTACCCAGGATCCCGTTCTATAGGGATGTTATTCCCACAACTTTCTAGACATTTCACCAAAAATATCTGAAATTCAATGTGAATTAAAGGTAACTAGTGGTCACAAGAACAGAGGACACAGCTACTAAGGGGAGTAAGAAAAACGTTTAAATTAAGAATGAAGATACAAATGCCAACATACTCTCTGTCACTTGTCAAATTAATTGTAGCAAAAGGAATTGTAATGTGGTAAGAAGGTTAAATATTAAAGACATGACAGCAGTTAGACTTAGCCTCCAACCATGGACCAAATAAACTATTACCCAAAATCAGTCCAGTTTTGTGGCTACAATATTTACTTTTACATGATTTTAGAGTTCTTAATTTTATTTTATATGTATGAATGTTCTGTCTGCATTCACCTATGTGTGTATGTGTACCACGTGCATATAACTGGTACCTGTGGAGGTCAGAAGAGAGCATAATAATCCTTGGGAACTGGATTCACTGAGGGTTATGAGCTACTATGTGGTTGCTAGGAACCAAGCCCAGTTCCTCTGCAAGAGTAAAAATGCTTAAACCACTGGACTGTCTCTCTAGCCCTCACATCTGCAATATTCTTGGTACCTGGTGCTTTTGATGATTATAACAGATATCAGAATCAAGTAGTTCATAATTTTTCCACTGGTCTGCCTACAGTACTCCTAAGCTGGAATCCCTGTCTTTCTACTAACAGTTGGCTTTCAGGGTCTTAATACCTTCAGCCAAGATTCTTCATTATGACCATCAGCATTATCCCCACAAGATCTGGTTGTTCTCAAGCTGTGAATCTGTGCTTCTCCGACCAAGTAAAAAGCTTTCTTCCCAACCCTGGAATGTCTAACATTATGTGTATATATACATACATTGCAGATAGGTGGCAATATGACCCTTGTTTTATCTCAAGGAATGCTGGACTCATGTAAACAGAGAACCCTGTGGTTCCATGACAATATAGAAAACAAGAGACTGGTTTGACACAAAGAAATGCTATGGTCTGAACTAGATAGTCATGCTTTACTTCCAGGTTACATCTTAACTGAAAATCTTCAATGTAGTAGCTATATGCCTGTGTACATATAATTAATTGCTAATTTTATATACTAATTTTAACCATTGCAAAATATTTTACTGTTTTATTCATTTTTAATAAAATTGTTGTACCATTTTAATTATTAACTTTACTCTCTTCATCCAGATTTTAAAACATAATTTCTATATCCCTGACCAGAACAGTATCCTAATAAAACACAATACTGTTGAATGCGCATCATCTGAACTAAGGGAGCAATTCAAGGACCTTCTTGCATAACCCAAACTGCCTTTGAAACAAGACAAATATCATTTTCCAAGTTACAGAATTTTCCTAGATACAGAGTATCATTTTTGTAAATTCCTGTTTTATTAAGCCTTTGGAGTCAAGAATGGATTTCCCATTTGTCTAGTGACTCTTCAGGTCCGAGGATTATCATGATTCTATTCCATAAGACACCTAACTATGATGATTTAAGCATATTGCCTTATAATGGAATATTCCTGAATTATTAAAATAAATACCACGTAGTCATGCTGAACCTTCTAAAATGCATTTTTGCATTTGTGTTAATGTTTTATTCAAGATTTTGTATCATTTGCACAAATGAGGGTGGGCTTTTTTGCAATTTCATTTCTGTGTAATATTTGTTTATGTTTGAATTGAATGCTGTGTTCATGACAAACAGGATACCATGGAGAATTTTGAAGAGCAGTGGAAGGGTCTGTGCTTTAATAGGTAGAAAGCCCCTGGGAATGCATCTGGATTTGGTGCTTGTTACAGTTTGAATATGAAATTCATGCCTTCTCAGAGTTTATGGGTTAGGGACTTGGTGCCTGGTCCTATTGTGGGAAGGAAATTTTGAATGGGACCTGGCTGGAAGAAGTGGGTGCCTGGAGGAGAGTTCTGTAGGGTACTTTGTTCTTAGGCTTTTACCATCCCTTTGCTTCCTGTCCACCGTGATGTGAACTGCTACCTTCCACCATGTGTTTCTACCACTCTGATGTTCTTTTGCTCAAGTGCATGAAGTCAAGCAATCATCCACTGACCCTCAAAACCGTGAGCCAAAACAAACCTTTTCCCTATAAACAACTTTACTAGGCATTTGGATACAGTGATGCAAATCAGTGCTTTATTGATGGCAAAAGTTGTCCCCTGACTAGTTCTCTATTTTACCATACAAAGTTTCCTTCTTAGATTTCTTTTTATCTCATCCAGGTAATCTTGGGGATTATATGTTCTCTAGGGTGAAGAAAAGCCTCCTTACCATTCTCTCATTCTGTTTACACAGATTTCAGCAATCGTTTTACAATTAAAATATCAGCTCTTTCCATTGGTATCTTTTATCTCATTTTCAACAGTCTATTTTGCCTAAGTTCCTCAGTTTCTGTTCTTAATTAGGTTAATATGCAGCCTATTTATTCCTAAGAATAGTACTTTAGGTAGTTATTGACCAGTTCTTCTTCTTTGCCTTGTCCAAAATCATCAGTTTCCTCTTTGGTTCGGATGGTAGAATTTGAACACTGAATGTTCTCCTGAATGATGCTTTCCCCTGCAGAGTCTGATAAGTAGTTTCCATAGCAACAGTTGTAGACTTCACATGCTTCCAGTGTGTTAATGCTCTGTGATACTATAGCTATTTAAGAGACTAACATTGCATAAGAAAACTAAATGTTTTTAACATTTTGCTTATTATTGGCTTTATTTATCATCAAAGGCATCTATTTGTTTCTTTTTTGCCATTTGCTAAAGTTTACTGAAGGAACAGTGTTTGGTCAAATTTATTGACTGTTTCTGGACCAGTTTTTAATGTTCAGTGTATAAGTTTACTGTATCAATTGGAACTGCATTTTATTTGGCTTGCCTGTAATGCTGTGTAAACTTTGCTTCTTAACTTACTAAACTGAGACATGTTCACAGGAGTTTCACTTTTTCTAGAGAAGCACTTAGCCCCAGAGATGTACTGGATGATATCAAAAGGAATCTAAACAGAAAGATTTAGGTGTAGTCACATGTTCACATGCTAGAGGACAATCTCCGATATTGATTGTCACCTGCCATCTTTTGTTTAAGACTGGATCCATCATTGTCCTGAAACATCATCTACACCAGGCTAGCTGTCTGAAAGCTACCAAGGATCTACCTGTCTTGCTCTATTGTCTTTCCCATGCCCCCACAGTGGCTTTTTACATAGGTTCTGGGGATCTGAACTCAAGGTCTCAGACTTAGCAGCAAGCATTTTATCCAATTAAATCACCACATCATGTTTTAATTTCAGTAAGTCAAATCACTATTATTAGTTAACTAAATTCTGGATATTGTTCCTGCCTTTCAAATATAAAATATATTATAGATATGAGAAATTAGTATGTCCCAAGAAACCATAAAAGAGCCTGTTCTTTGAAATCAGACAAATCTCAACTTGTGTATAATTTATAGAGCCAGTCCTTAACATCTAAATGAAGAACAGGGACCAGCATGCAGAAGGAATGTCTTCTGCAGAAGGCAGTTGGAACTAGTCACCAGAACCTTTGTTGGACCAATCACAGGGAATCTTGTCCCTCTTCTTGGTTTCTAGACTTGCCAATTATTCTAAGATGACTCCCGGGTGGTGTGCAGGGCACTTGGAAGCAGGCATGGCAGTTTCTGTTGGACTCTCCAATGGAGTTCATCACTGTGCCTGTCATAATATGATAAAATAATGTGCTGTGTGTCCAAACCAGTAGGTTTTCATTTCACCAGAAAGTGCCAACCCAGAACATGAATGAGCAAACTGAGAGGTCTTCTTTCAAGATCCCAGTGTTGATGAGGAGGGTCACTGTCACACATGTACTTACTTAGGAAATAAATGTGCACATCTATTTAGTTTCAGTTTTGTTCAGACACTTGATAGGAATTTGTCAGTCTTTGTAATAATATCATAAAGTATTATAATTGTACCTGCTTTACATAGCATGTCCTCTCCTTTTCTTTCATCCTTGTTTCAAGTTTCCTTTCTTTTGCAGTTGGTTTTGTCTCACCCTATTTTTTACTGCTGTGACAGAATCCCACAGACCCAGTTACTGTAACGATTGGAAATGTATTAGCTTCTATTTCCTCAATCTGGTAATCTGATATCAAGATTTTAGCATCTGAAATCTTGGATCACTGCTTGTCTCTAAAGCAGGAAGATCTGAGCTTAATCCCTAGAACCTACATTTAATTATATTTTAAAAACAAGTTTGGACATGATTGGTGAAAATATATAATTCTAGCTCTGATGGAGACAGGTGGGTCCTTGGCCTTCACTGGCTAGTTAGCCTAGCCAACTTGGCAAGTAGCAGGACAGTGGGTTTCTTGTCTTAACATAAAAAAGGTGAAAAATGCTTGAGGAACAACCCAAGGTTGAACTTTTTTATTAGCCTACACATACACAGAGAGATGGTGTAGGGGTCAGGGGCAGAGAGAGAGAGGAAAGGAGAGGTAGAGAGGGAGAGGGAGGGAGAAGAGAGAAGACAGAGACACCAGCATCCATCACAGGACTTCTTACTATGTCATAATTTTATAATACAAAAGAGGTCATCCTATGATGAAATGAAGGAGATGGCAGAAGGGTGAAGGGAAGAGAGAGAAAGAAGGGAAGGGAACAAAGGAAGAAAGGAGGAGGAAAGGGGAGAGGGAGAAGAAAGAGAGGGAGGGAGAGAGAATGCTCCTGATACAGTGGTGATGCCATTATTGCCAGCATTAGAGCAGAGCTCTCATGCCCTAAGGTCCTCTCTTCAAGTTCACATTCCCTAATACTAGCACTGCTAATGCGCATGGCCATTAGACATCAGCCTGAGATCCTGGGAAGATTCCATTCATACTAAGATACGATTGCTGTTCCATTTTACAGATGCTGAAGCTGAAGCCAAAGCTAAAGGGTAAAGTGCTGGCACACCTTCAGTTTCAGATGTCTGTGTGATCTTCATATGTGCATGTGAACATGTGATAGCTCCATAGCTCTCATATGTGCGTGTAGATGTGGACTTCTCCATAGCATTCTTGAGTCACAAACTCTGAATCTTAGCTTGTGTCAACCTCTGTAGAAAGCCTTGCCTGAACTCTCCCAGCCATGGCATATGGGGGATGAATCCACTCTGGTAGGGCATCTCTCACTCAACCTCTCTAGTCACTTTCCCACAGTCAAGTTCCCAATTACCCGCACCCCTTGACAGCTCTTCTCTGTTTCTTTAATTATTGTTTTACAAACACACACACACACACACACACACACACACACACACACACACACAGGAACAAGTGACTATATAACACCCATCTCAAGCTAATACATCTTCATTACAACTCCAGTACTCCAGCTCCTAAGGCTCGTGGATCATAGCAAAAGATGTGTGTGTGTAGAATTGGATTGTTTCATTAATTAATAGCTCAATGTAAATTAGAAACAATTTTAAAAGCATTTTATTTGTTCCTATTCATATATACTTCATATTAATTGAATTAATATATATTTGAAATTATAGATTATATGAAAATGAAAGTTTGTGTGTAAGTAAAAGCAAAAGAAGGAAAAGGAGAAAAAGAATTGGTTGAGGGAGGGAAGAAAGGAGGTAGGAAGGGAAAAAGGCAGAAGTGGAGGAAAACAGGGAAGGGGGAGAGAAGGAAGGAGGGAAGGAGGCAGAGAAGAAGAGAAGGAGGGAGGGAGGGAAGGAGGGAGGGATAACGGGAAGGAGGGGAGGAGGGAGAGAGAATCTTCCCACTGTAAAAGCTTTCCTATCACAGCAGAAGTTAAGACTTGAGTGACCAAGCTAGTCTACTGAAGGAATCCAAGCATTCTAAGCAAAAGTATAAAAGCAATATGATAGCAAATCATGACAAGGATTGTAGGAAACAGAAACAAAAAGCTTGAAAAGGAGAAAGTGAGAAGCAAAGGAAATCACAACGTGGACAAACCATGCAGTCGCATGGGGTGGACAGCAGCGCAGCTATGTTGGGTTTACTGATTGGAACAAGGTCTGTGATCGTTCATGAGAGCCTCTTGTCACAAGTGCCATTTAAGGAAACATGCTTCTAGCTCTAAAACTCAATTGTCTTCTCAATATTACAATCACAGTAATATTTATTGTTACAAAAAAGAACAGAGTATAAAACAAATTGTTTTTCTGAAAAAAAATATATATATGGATAAATTTCTGTTTTGTGGCTGCTTTGCCTGAACACTACTAGTTTGTACTGCTGTGCTTGGTTGTAGTGTATGCTGTCACAGGTTCACAATGAACCAGACACCACATGCTGCTCCAGTATTGCAGATTCTACAATGGATGTAACGAGTCTTTGCCCACAGCAAATACCCTGAGTTAGTCTCTTAAAGAAAATTCTGCAAGAAAAACTTAACACTTACTAAGTGACAGCTCTCCATCAATGTAAAGCTGCTTTGGGACTCTGTAGGTTGCTCTAGAGTAGTACTAACTGCCTGACCTATGAAAACACTGCTATGATAGAAAATAAAAGTCTCTGTGTCCACTTCAAAAACATGCCAATAAGAAAACAAAATAAAACTGAGGCTGGGAATGTGGCTTGACTACCTGCCTAGCATGCATGAAGTCCTTGGTTTGATATGTATCACTGAAAATTCAGGAGAATCATGATAATCTTGGGGTGGGGGACCTCATGGAATATCACAATTCCAGATTTCAAGTTATATCTACAGAGCTAGAGTAATTAAAGTTTTATTCTACTGATATAAAAACAGATATATTGATCAACAGAGCAGACCTGAGAACCCACATAAAAGTCCACAATTCTACATCTACTATTTGATTTTTGGCAAAGAAATCAACAATACATTTTGGAGGAAAGACCACATCTTCAAGAAATGATGTTGTTCAAACTTATTAATTATAAGTAGAGGAAATGAAACTAAGTCCTTATCTATCTTCCTGCACAAAACTTGCTCCAAATGGATCAAGAACTTCATAATGAGACCTGATGTTCTAAATCGAATATAGAAAAAAGTAGTACATACTTGAATTCACTGGTACAGAAATGGGATTTCTGAGTAGGAACCCAATAGCATGGGCATTAAGACTAAACAAACTCATAAAACTAAAATGCTTCTCTACATCAAAGAACACCAGCAACTGAGTGAAGATATATCCTATAAAACAGTAAGGCAATCCTTACAATCCAAGAAAGAAATGATACCTAGAATATACAATAAAAAAAACTAAACCCCAAGAAAACAACTCATTTAAATAGTGGTCCACAAAAACTAAACAGATAGAGCCAGACAGTAGTGGCACATGCCTTCAATGCCAATACTTGGGAGGTGGAGGCAGGTGGATTTCTGAGTTCAAGGCCAACCTGGTCTACAGAGTGAGTTCCAGGACAGCCAACCCAATACAGAGAAACCTTGTCTCAAAAAAAAAAAAAAAAAAAGAAGACATCAAAGCTGGCATGAGTGTGCAGAAATGGGATCATTTATTCACTGTTAGTGGGAATGAAAATTAATACAGCCACTATGGAAATCAGAGCAGACATTCCTCAAAAAGTTAGAAATAGATCTACCATATGATCTCTTTATACCATGCTTGGGAATATACCTAAAGAACTCTGTATTCTACCACAGAGATACTTGCTTATTCATGTTCACAAGAGCCGTTAAATAGAAACAGCCTAACAGTCGATTAACTGATCAAGGAATAAATATAATGTGGTACATTTGCTGAGGGAATATTTTCAACTGTTACAAAAAAAATGAAATTAGAAGGTATGACTTTATTGGAATCACTAAGGGTGGCCTTTGAGGTGTCAAAGGTTTAAAAATCCCATACCATCTCCAGTTCTTGCTCTGGCTTTGTCTCTTTCTGTCTGTCTCTGTATGTGTCTCTGTCTCTGTCTCTGTCTGTCTCTCTCTGTCTCTCTCTGTCTCTCTCTGTCTCTCTCTGTATCTCTCTCTCTCTCTCTCTCTCTCTCTCTCTCTCTCTCTCTCTCTCTCTCTCGTTATGTCTTACTCTTTCTTCTTTTCCTTTTTTGCCCTCCCTCTCTTTTCCTCTCCCTGCCTAATGCTTATGAATGAGATGTAGGCTCTCAGTTACTGTTCCAGCACCATGCTTGCCTGCCTGCTACCATGTTCCCTATCATGACAGCTATAAGACTGTAAGCCCCAGTAAACTCTTTCTCCTCCAAGTTGCCTTGATCATGGGGGTTCTTGACAAAACAGGTTGTGGGTAACTACAATGACAGCAATACCAATGTACATATGAACTAACAATAGTTGAAACAGAGTACACAAGTCTTGTAGAAACACAAGAGGGACAAAATCCTATCATGGAAAGAGGATGTGAGCATGAAATCCCATCCCTACAGAAGTGGCTATTTGTAACAGATATCTCCGGGAAGAAGAGTCAAGTTTTCTTTAAGAGTTTTCCACACTCTAGTAGAAGGCATGTGAGCAACACTGGATACATTTATGGTTTAAGGTTAAAAAAAAGAGAGAGATCACTATCCTTATTGGATAGGGATGAGAATGGACCTTGGAGAAATCAGGAAAAAGTGTGGATTTGATCAAAATACCTTGTACAAAATTCTCAAAAGCTGTTTAAAGAATGAGAAAAACACTAAAGGAAATGAATAAGATTATAAGAGGAAACACCTACACTGAGTTTCCATCTCACTTCTCTCAGGATGCTTATTCTTAAAAATAAAAGCAGTAACAAATCCTACTGAGGATATGGAGGAAAGGGAACTTTTATATTTTGCTAGTGGGAATGTATAGTACAGGCACTATGAAATCAGTAGGGAAATACCTCATAAATCTAAAAAAGGAACAACCATATCATCTATGCATAAATATGCCCAAAGGAATATAAATTAGACCACTATAGCAACAGACACCTGCTCATTCACTTTTTTTGTCGCAGCTATGGAAATAGCCTAGTTGTCCATCTAAGGATGAATGAATAAGGAAAATGTGTTATAGACATGAATATACAGAGTATTATTTTATTCTTCAATAAAGAAGAATGAAACTGAAATTTGTAGGGAAATGGTTGGAACTGGAGAGTATGACATTAAGCAAAATAAGTAACACTTAGACAAATATTTTATGCTTACTTTCATAGGCAGAATCTAGATTTAAAGATGATAGGTAGAGATGACTAACTACTTATCTAGACAATAGATGATAGGTAGATAAATGGATAGATAGATAGATAGATAGATAGATAGATAGATAGATAGATAGATAGAAGGGTGATATAGATAGTTGATAGGTAGAAAGATAATGATAAAGTTGATAAATATAGATAGATGATAAGTAAATGATAGAAAGACATATTTATTGCATGCATATATATAGTACATACATACATACATACATACATACATACATACATACATACAGGAGAGAAGCAGAAAGTACACTGAGACATAAGAGACAGAAGCTAACAACAGATCAATTCACATGCGATTGGAAAAACTGGTGAAGTATTTCAAAGGAGAAAGAAGGCCTGAAATTTACAGAGAACAAGGATAAGAAAAGCAGTCAAGGAGAGAGTAAATAAGGCCAATATAAATATGTGTGTGAAGCTGTCATAATGAAACCTGCTGCTTTGAATAAATAAATTAGTTGAACCTGTTAAAACATCACAATTTGTATATTGGGCATCTCCTTGCTTCCCCTTGTTGCAGAACATGTCTCCATAGCACTGGGCTGATGGTAACTCTGATATTCCACTAAATTCGGTATCTTCTTTTCAAGTTCAACTTCTTGGTTGTTAATTTACACATACATGAGTATTTGGGATTTCCTTTTCAGAGTTTCAGAGGTTAACATGGTATGACCATTATACACCTATTCAAAACTAGTCTGTGAGCCCAATAATATTTTTAAAATACTGATAGACTTTTTTGGAAACATAAAAGAAAAGTCGGACCACAAATAATTTTTAATATATTCAAAATTGATAAATTATATTTTAACTGTAATTTGAAAGAGTATTCTGGAATATTTTCCAAAAACAAGAAACCATTTATAGGCTCTTAAATTGTATGTTTATAAACAACACATTCTTAGATCATCTTATATCTGTATATTAAAAAGATGAAAATTCAATTAAAAAAACTTTTTTGCTTTTTATTTATTTTATTTTATTTATTTATTTAATGTATGATTAATTTATTTCATGCATATACATCCACAGGCCAGGCCAAAAAAGGGCATCAGATCTCCTTATAGATGGTTGTGAGCCACCATGTGGTTGCTGGGAATTGAACTCAGGACCTCAGAAAGAACAGCCAGTGCTCTTAACCACTGAGCTATCTCTCCATGCTGCCAGTTTTTTTTTTTGTTTGTTTGTTTGTTTTTTGTTTTTTTTTAACTTTTATTGCATTATGATGAGAAAAGTTACATATTTCAATTTATCTGAATTTGTTAATATTTAAAAACATATTTTAAGAAATAGAATTAAATCAATTCTTTTTCCCTTTTGTACC
>JADRCD010198836.1:0-11137 GCA_019843815.1 Montemys delectorum | reverse complement strand
TGTGTGTGTGTGTGTGTGTGTGTGTGTGTGTGTGTCTGCGCGCGCACACGCATGTGTGTCCATAGGAAATTGAAATTATTCTTTTAAGATCTGTTAAGAATTGTGTTAGAATTTTAATGAGATTGCCTTGAATCTGTAGATTGCTTTTGGTAAAATGACCATTTTTACGATATTCATACTACTGATCTATGAGTGTCGAAGAGTTCTTCAGTCTTCTGATATATCTTTTCAATTTCTTTCCTCAATATCTTAAAGTTTTTAATCATACAAACTTTTCATTTGTTTGAGTGGTTGGAGTTTTCCTGAGATATTATTCGGCGCTATTGTGAAATGCGTTGTTTCCCTGATTTTGCAGTCTAAGTTGTCATTCATATGAAGTCTACTGCATGCTGTGTCTTAGTTGTGTATGTAGCTACGTTTGCTGAAAATGTCTATCAGCTGTACCAAGTTTCCTGGTGGAGTTTTAGGGTCCTTAGGTATATTATCATATCATCTGCAAATAAAGATACTTTAACTTCTTCCTTTTGAGTTCATCTCCCCTGATCTCCTTCAGTTGTCTTATTGTTCTAGTGAAGTCTCCAAGTAAAAACCTGAAGAGGTATGAAGAGAGCGGGCATCCTTGCCTTGTTCCTGATTTTAGCGGAATTGCTAGGAGCTTCCTCTCCATTTAAGTTGATGTTGGCTATGAGTCTGCTGCCTTTATTATGTCATGTTCCTTATAACCCTACTCTCTCGAGGACCTTTATCATGAAGGGGTGTTGCATTTTTTTTCAAAGGCCTTTTCTGTGTGTAATGAGATGATCATGTGTTTTTTGTCTTTCAGGATTTTTTTTTTTACACGTTAGATTACATTTGTTTTCACATACTGAGCTATCCCTGGATCTCTGGCATGCCGCCTACTTGATCAGGTGGATATTCCTTTTATGTGTTCTTGGTTTTAGTTCGCAAGTATTTTTTTGAAAAATTTTCCATCCATGTTCATAAGGGAAATTTGTTCTGTAATTCTCTTTCTTTGCTGGATCTTTATGTCGTTTGGTTATCAGGGTAACTGTGGTCTTGTAAAACAAATTGGGCAATGTTCCTTCTCTTTCAATTTTACAGAGTCACTTAAGGAGTTTTAGGGTTAACTCTTCTTTGAAAGTCTGGTAGAATTCTGCCCTAAAACCACCAAGGCCTGGGCTCCTCAAAAGAGCTGTGCAAAGTTTGCTGTTAGACCCTGTGTTCGTCTCTTTTCTGTTGCTGTGATAAAATGCTCTCACAAGAACAACATAGGGGAGAAGGTTTGTTTCAGTTCCCAAGTCAAGGCACACAGCCCAACACTGCAGAGAAGCCAACGAAGTAACAGCTTCAGAGAACTGGAGACATTTTTCAACATTCAGAAGTGAACAGTGAACCCCTGGCATCGGGTCCCCTGAGCTGGAGTTACAGGTTGTTATGAGTTAACCGATATGAGAACTGAGAACCAAACTTGGGTCGTCTGCAAAAACAGTGCATACTCCTAATCAGCTCTTAACATTTTTTATTAGATCAAATCCCAGATTAGGTGTTTTCAAGTGAGTCACACTGGCCTCTCTTTTAGCATTGTAACATGATTGGTAGAATATTCCGTAGACAGCGAAGAGAGGAATTCACTTGACTGAGATTGTCACGATGCCTGAATGGCACAAAGAGGTCCTTAATGTATTGTGTACAGAGAAATTCTAGCCACTTATTGGACCTAAGTGGCATGAATTTAGGACAATTTCATACACATACAGGATGATGGAGCAGAGAAATGGGGTAGTGCCAATGGAACTTAACTCAGTTAACCTAAGGCCTGAGAAATAGAGTAGATGGGCAGGAAGAGAGAGGTGTTGGACGTGACGGGTTAACTCTACGTGTGCATTTACTAGATGCAGAAAAAAGAATGGAATTGCAAAGGAGTTAAGGAGTAAGTTAGGTTCTGGTGTGGGTGATATGAACCAGTGACCTACCTTTACCTGGTTAACAAAAGGCATGGGTTTGGCAAGTGAAACGGATTCTATTCTATATGTTCTAACTGTCAACTGATGGAGTTGTTTCATAGGGATACTAGAAGTTGTGACTAGGGCTGATGGCTGGAGGAGGAGGCACAGCAGAGGGCTTGAGTAAGAAACAAGTAGACGATGATTAGATGACTGAGGCAGTCTGGAGGGAGAGCAGCTAGGGCTCATAGAAGAAGGGTGAGTCCAACTGTTCCCCTTTCACAGCCCGAGCACTCCCATTGACATGGAGAGTTCTCAGCTTCCTTTATTCACACTGCATACATTCATGATAGCATCTGAAGCAGTCACATATCATATAAAGATTTACATTTCAGTAGGGGAAAAGACTTGAAAGAAAAAAATTAAGTCAGTAAATTAAGACGTATAGGGCCGGGCAGTGGTGGCACACGCCTTTAGTCCCAGCACTTAGGAGGCAGAGGCAGGGGGATTTCTGAGTTCGAGGACAGCCTGGTCTACAGAGTGAGTTCTAGGACAGCCAGAGCTATACAGAGAAACCCTGTCTCGAAAAAAAAACAAAAAACAAAACAAAACAAAACAAAAAAAGTATGAAAATGGTCGTCATTACCCCAAAGGCCTCTACCATGCAAAAGTCACTAGACTAGTGAGTGTATTAGCTATTTGTCCTTATTGCTGCCCCCAAAAAACTACTTAAAGAACACTCACACAGCTGTAGAGTACAGCCCACCAAGCTGCAGAAGTCATGGCATCAGGAGTGTGTGGCAGCATAGTACACTGTGTCTGGAGTTGGAATCAGAAACTGGTGACTGCTGGGGCCCTGCTCTTTCCCCTGCTTATCTGGTCTTGTATTCCAGCTCCTGGAATGGTGCTGCATACGTTCAGATGAGTCTCCCCATATCAGTTAACCTGATCTGATGATTCCTTCCCAGACATGCCCAGAGGTTTCCCTCCTAAGTGATTCTAGATCCAGTTCGCAATATTACCATGGCAACTGGCCAGCTCCATGGCCGTCTGAGAGAGGATGCAATGAACTTGGAAGGGGTTTTCTCAGAGTCTGAACTACAGACAAGTATGCATGTTCAGTGGCTCCTCACTGCTATAGATTCCATGCTTGCTGTAACTCCAAAGTAATGCTTCAGGTACCTTTATGATAAGTCTTGGATGGTACTAAGTCCTGGGGGATTTTGAATCACCTAAGAGGTACTTTTCCAGGTAAGGTCAGATGAAAGTGACATTCTGTCTTCCAGTTTCGACCTATTTTGTAAATATCATTCTTTTGATCTATAGGTCCTAAGGTTGGAGAAAATATGATATGTACTATAAAGAATGCTGCAGTTGGTCTGGTCGGTCATAGTTGCTGCTATGTATTCAAATGCTCAATACTGGACCCAAGATCTGGTTGCTCCCTCCCCCACCCCAACAAGGAGATCCTCGTGTACAGCAAGGGATGCTACGTAAACCCTGCTCCCCAATTTAAAGTTAATTGGTTAATAAAAGGCTAGAGCCTGTGCTTGGGTAGTAGAGTGAGAAAGGTGTGACTTGAGGATAGAGTCTCAGGAGAGATAAAAAGAAAGGAGACCAAGGAAGGCTGACATGAGACGAGATGGACCATGGGCACTTGGTCAGGAGAAACAGCAAGTATCAAGGGACACACAGCTGGGATATAAGTTAGAATAGGTCAACATACCTGGATCGTGTGTCTTTTATATGGCAGAAATAGACTTTATTTTACAAAGAAAACGTGTCAGGCAATTGCCTGGACTATGTTGCTGTGATTTCAGTTAACAAGTCAGCAGTGTGTTACGTATTCTGTCTTTTAAAGGAAAGATACAGAGCAAGGCGAGGTAACATTTGCTGCACAAGCAGGAAGCCCTGATTGGCTCCCCAGGACCCATGTTACAATACTAGGGAGGCAGAGACAGGGGATACCTTGGACTGGCTCTTCAGCCAAACTGATCAGCTCTAGGTTCAGAACGAGGCCCCACCTCAAAAGATATGGTGTGAACAATTATGGAAAATATCAGCTGTTAATTACACAGGTTTGTGTTTACATTTGGCCAAAACATGAGAAAAATAAATAATTGATAAGGATGAGTACTCAGAAATACCAAGATGAGACGCCCACCAGGACCGAGCTCTGCATTTTTCCGAGAGACAAAGGCCTGGTGTCTGAGAACTCTGTCTTAAAGTTCTGTCTTAGAGCTCAGTGTCTTAGAACTCAGTGTCTTAGGACTCAGTGTCTTAGAACTCTGTCTTCAAACTCAATGTATTAGAGCTCAATGACTTAGAGCTCAGCGTCTTAGAGCTCAGCGTCTTAGATCTCAGTGGCTTAGAATGTAACTTCAGTGATAAGGATTATCTGTTATTTTCATAAGGGAAGAGCCACTGTCTTTTTCCAGTGCCATTGAGGAGTAATTGATAATGAAAATGTATGTATTCATAGCACAGACCATGGTGCTTTGATCCGAACGCATTGTGAATGCCACGATCCGGCTAATTATCATATCCACACTTAACATATTGATTACTTTTTTGTGGGAGGTAAGAACACATAGGTTCTGCTCTATCACTCGGTCCCATGGTGGCACACACAGGTAATCCCAACATTTAAGAGGCAGAAACAGGAGGATCTCAGTTCAAGGCCAGCCTGCTTTACAGGCTGAATTCCAGGATAGCCAGAGCCACACAGAGGCCCTGTCTTGAGAAGCCGAAAAGGAAAAAGAAAAAGAAGAAAGAAAAAAATTACAGTTTTCCTCAAGATTCTGCACATGAATGAGATTATCCTATTTCACTTAACACAATGTCCTCCACATTCATCCAAGGTGCTATTAATGACAGACACGTCTCCCTTTTAAAGACATAGTTATTTCTATCTGTATGCATGTGTTTATTTCTTTCTTAGTGTATACACATTTATACCAAGGTAGTCAAGGAGACCAGAAATGGGTTTAGGATCCCTCAGAACTACAGTTCATGGAATTGTGACTCAACCAACATGAACATCAGGAATCAAACTATGGTGCTCTGCAGGAGCAGCAAGTGTTCGTAACCACTTTTTCAGCCCCAAATTTTCCTTTTTTTTTTTTTTAAAGGACACAAAATGCTGGGTGGTAGTGGTGCATACCTTTAGTCCCAGCACTTGGGAGGCAGAGGCAGAAGCAAAGGTGGAGGCAGAGAGGCTAAGGCAGAGAGGCAGAGGCAGAGGCAGAGGCAGAGGCAGACAGAGGTAGGCAGATCCCTGTAAGTTTGAGGCCAGCCTGGTCTACAGAGTGAGATCCAGGACATCCAGGGCTACAAACAAGAAATTTTTGTCTAGAAACACAAAACAAAACAACAAAAACTCTAAAGAGCATCTCCCTCACGCCCACTCCCGTGTGTATGTGTGTGTGTGTGTGTGTATGTGTGTGTGTATGTGTATATGTGTGTGTGTGTGTCATTTTCTTTGCTCACTAACTCACTGATGGACGCCAGCTTTTCATTTCTTGCTTGTCATGAGTAGTACTGGCGTGTACATGAGAGTGCTGCCATCTTTCAAGACACTGCGTTTGTTTCCTCTGAATACACACCTGGAAATGAAATCGCTAGACCGACCGTAAGATGGCTTGACTTTCAGTTTCTAAGGTTTATTAGTTAGGGTTTTGCTACTGTGAAGAGACACCATGACCAAGGCAACTCTTATAAAGGACAACACTTAGTTAGGAGTGGCTTACAGATTCAGAGGTTTAGTCCACTATCATCAAGGCAGGAACACGGCAGCCTCCAGGCAGACATCCTGCTGGGGACAGAGCTGAGGGTTCTAAACATTGTTGCAAAAGAAACTAGGAGAGGACTGAACCCTCAGGCAGCTAGGAGGATCTCAAAGCCCAACCCCCTATGGTGACACACTTCCTCCAACAATGCCACACCTCCTCATAGTGCCACTACATTCAAACCACCATGGAAGGGAACCAGCACACTGTTTTCAAGGATGGATGTTCTAATTCAGTCTCATCCACAGGGTGCAGGTGTTCTCTTCCCGCCAAATCTTGGCCTGCTTGGTGTCCCTGTCCTTTCTGGTGTCTCCCTAATAGGTGTGATACCCCCTGACTCTTATTTGCATTATCCTGTGGTTCATGACACCAAACATTTCTTCGCAGAACTAGTGGCCGTCTGGCTGTCTTCCTGAGAAATGTCTACATGAGATGTGTTTTTAACTTAAGTGTGTTTTGAGAAGTGGTGGAGAGGTGACTAACACAGTTCAGAGCACTGGCTGCCCTTCCAGAGGACCAAGGTTTGATTCCCAGTACCCATACGGGTGCTGACAACTGTCTGTAACGCTAGTTGTATGGAACCCAAAACCTTCTTCTGGCCTTGTACCACAAGGCACGCGTGTGGTACACAGACATATAGGCAGGTAAAACATCCATATATAAAAAAATAATATTAAAAATTCAAAATGTGTTTTGAGCTTCTGTTCTTAGGTCTCATAACAAAAATATTCATGAGGGAAACTGCTTTTGTCTTTTTGTTGTCTGGTATATGAATATCTAATGCCAGCAAAGAGAGAGATGCATAGTAGAAACTCAATAAATATTTGCTAATGCTGATAGTTAAAACAAATAAAAGAACCTTGGAATTTTCCAAATATAAAACTGAAGAGTATTCATGACTTCCCAGCCAGAGTAGCTAGCTCAAGAGGTAGGCCGTGAGTAGACCATCCTTGGACTCAGAGAGCCTGCTCAGTCTCCAGCAGGTTCTCCTGCTCTAGAGTCCAGCCTTTGCCTGTCCTCCATACACCCTGGGAACAGAGCCCTTTCAGTTCACACCAATCCAAATCCAATATGAGTCAGTAGGCTTACGAACTCATTCTCAAGCAATTGACCTCCTGGTGGAAAAGAATCTAAAATGCTAGAGTACTGGAAACAGGATGCAGAGGTGGTAGAGAAAGCCGGCATCAGAGCCTCCCAGGCACACAATTTCTCAGGACTAGAGGAAGTCCGTAGGCTGATAGTTGACTCTCATCATATCCAACTGCGTGTATCTTCTGCCTCCCTGCCTGTCACCTTCTTTTCTTTCCTGTCCTACAGAAGTTAAGATCAAACCAAGTGTGGGGCTAGAGAGATGGCTTCAGTGGTTAAGAACACAGGCCGCTCTTTGAGAAGACCTGAGTTTAATTCCCAACCCCATCATGGCAGCTCAAATATGTCTATAATTCCAGTTCCAGGGAATCCCAAACCCTCACACAGACATCTGTGTGTGTGTTTGTGTGTGTGTGTGTGACCAGTTGTTTAATTCTATTGGAACCTTGACAGAAAGAAAGATGATAATCTGAATATGGTTTCAAATGTATTACCATATGTTGGGAACATGGGAATCCATCCCAAGACTGCTTCAAAGCTAACTATTCTAGGCATGTGTCTTTCATATCTTCTCTGTTAAACCGGAACAAAATTGATTTCCCACTGAATTGACCAACGCTGGGAGAATGTTTTCTCTCCCAGGATCTTTTCTAACTTTTTCTCTAGGAGGAAAAGTCCTGCAGCTATCCCCTATGAAGATCAGTCCTGACTGCACAGCTGGACTGCCTGCATCTATCTCACAGAGATGAGAAGGGACCTCTAAAGAAACCTGAAAGCGGCACTCAGATGGCCAGCCACCCTCCTAAACAACATGAAATGAATGACCTTGAGAAAAGGAACTTGAGCAATCCTCTGCTCCCCTGTCAGATGGGATTCACATTCAAGCTGTGGTGTCTAAGGAGAGATGCAAACTCCCTGGCAGGATAATCCAGTTATGTGTCCACACTGAACTAGGCAGGACTTGCCTTGGGATTCATCCAATAGACCAAATTCTCAGAAGCAATGGAATTTGGGGAGACTTTTGTGTAAAATCCAGGCATCTGTTGACATGCTTTATAAACAAAGAAGGCTCACAATCTGCATTTAGCTATACACATGCACACACATACATGGACAGGTATATGCATGCACATGGTCACATTTAGTACACACATACAGACAGCCTTCATCCAAGGATAATGCACCACTTCATGTTCTCAGCACCGTGCTCACTTGTCACCTCCCTATGCTTGCCCCCAAACCTCCTCCAATCTGGCATGCCTGCTCCATGTTCAACCTCCACCCTCTCCCGTGGCTGAACCTCAGTGCTCAGTTCAAGACTTAGCCTTTTCTAAGTGGCTTTGGTCTCGAAACATGACAGACAGAAGATTAGTTCTTAATGCTACACATTTGGTAGTTTGTTCCTTCTGTTTTTTTTAAGTAATCAGAAGCTGAATGGATTTACCAATGGATGTACTATTGGACTCCAGTTGATCTTACTGAGATGATAGCAACTGAGTATTCTGCAAATAGATTCGATAAAACTACCTTCAATTAAAAAACAAACACACACACAAACGAACAAAAACCAAAAACTTGCTTTCTTGTCCAAGTTCAATCTTCTTGCAACATCTGCAAGTTCTCCCTACTATCAGATTTCTTTTTTGTTGTTGCCTTTTTTCTTTTGTTTGTCTGTCTGTCTGTTTTTTGAGGCAGAGTGTCTCTGTGTAGTCCTGGCTAGCCTGAAATTTGCTTTGTAGACCAGGTGGTCCTCAACTCCAGAGATCTGCCTGCCTCTGCTTCCCTAGTGCTGGGGTCCAGAGATCTGCCTGCCTCTGCTTCCCTAGTGCTAGAACTAAAGGTGCACCATGAGGTCTGCAGACTTCTTGGCCGTGTAACCATACACTTTTCCTACGTTTGCTAGAACACTGTTTTAGCACCATGTAAACCAGTGCCTTCCCAAAAGTAATCCCAAAATCCCAAGGAAAGTGCTTTTGCTTTTACCCTTTCTGAGTTTAATTGGTTAACAGATCACCTGCCTTTTGATGAACTGGCTATAATTGTGGGGGTCACCCACAACCTCTTCAGATGTGATAACTTTCTAGAACAGGTAAGAGAACTTACAAAGCCATTACATTTATAATTATGACTTTTAAATTTTATTAATTTTCATTTTATTATTTTATTTCATTTTGTTGGACTATTTGTTACCACTTGGAAGATCAGAAATTCAATGAGTTAAATTTATTCTTAAGTAGTAATACCGGCTACAGATTACAGTGACTTGCACCCAAATGAAGCTTGCTTTTATCCTAGGTCCCACTTAAGTCCTTTTTTTCCTTTCTACAAATTCATCAGTGTGTATTGAGTTGGAGGCATTTCTATGTGCCCCCTTCATACCCGTCATCCTCTTACCCCTCATTCTTTCCCCTTATAATCTCCCAAGCAATCCCCTTCTGTGGTGCGCCAACCCTGACCAACAGGAATTAAGACATGACACAACCGGTTCCTTCTCTTAGCGGTTTACTCAGGATACTTTACAGGCAGCATTGTGGAGAGGTGAGCCTGAGATCCCTACTCAGGCACAGCTTATATCCTAGTAGGAGCCCATGAACTCATGCCACGTGTCATCTCCCCATAGGCCAGGGAAGATCATGCCACTCAGAAGCACAACCTACAAGCCTAATCAGGTGTTGTATATCTCAGAGCTCTCAGCCAGCCATCACCATCTTTAGGGCGCGGTTCGGATGGCTCTCTACACCCTTCCACTTTGATTTCTTTTTATAAGACATTTTTATTGTTTTGAATTATGTATATGTATATATGTCAGTCAGTGTGTGAATGTGTGTGTGTATGTGTGTGTGTGTGTGTGTGTGTGTGTGTACACATGAATGTAGGCACCCTCAGAGGCCAGAGCCATCAGATAAGCTGCCTGGAGGTGAATTGACAGGTGGTTGTTGAATGAAATCAGGGCATGACCAGGCTGAGGTATGGTTGAGAAGGATTTTATTGTAGCTATGAGGGAGAGCACAGTCAGAGGCATCTGGAAAAGTCTAGACAGAACTGGGCGATGGAGGGGAGGGCAAGAGAAAAAGGGGAAAGAGAGGGGCAAGAGAGAGCCTAGAGGAATGGGGATGGAAAAGAGAGGGGGAGAAGGAAGGGAGGTCACATGGACCAAGAGACCCAAGAGAACCAAAGAGCAAAGACAGCCAAGAGAATGCATCTTGGAAATGGCAGAGCTATATAGAAAAGAGAAACTGGGGGGAGGGAAGCAAAGTCCTTTGGCTGGGAAGGTTTAGTGGTAGGAGGCAGGGTAAGAAGAGTAGAGAGGAGCCTAGCCAGCCTGTACTAATAGGAATCACACTTGGCCTGAGTTTTGGGGGACCTGACAGTTGTGATCAGTCCAATACAGATGCTGAGAACTAAATTTAGATCCTCTGCAAAACCAATATGATCTCTTAGCAGCTGAGCCATCTCTGGAACCCTAGTTTTTCCCCCATAAACTCTCGGTGAAGAGTGGGGGTCTCGTGAGATACCTCCCCCATTTGTGATGAAGTAGTAACAGGGTTACTCTGTGTGGATAAAGACAGCTGGAGTGGTTTCATTGAGCACGGTGGCAGCATGCCTGAAGATCTTGTTTTGCACAGTCCCTCCCCAGCCTGTGGCTCCTGTATTCTTTCTTCCACAATGTTCCCCTAGCCTAAGAGGTGGGGCAGATAGAGATGTTCCAGTTAGGGATGCAATCACATATTCTTCACAATGAGATCAATTGTGAGTCTCTTTCTTAACTGCTCCCCACTGCAAAAAGAAATGTCTCTAATGAAGGCTTAGCACAGCACTGATATATGATATAAAGGAAGGTATTTCAAAGATAGTGTGAAGCATGTAGCAAAATAGTAGTAGATTCTTGCTGGTACCCGTGACCTTTCCATCTGCAGGAGCATTCCCAGGCTTATGGCACCAGGCACTAGCTACCTCTTGTGGAGTGGGCCTCAACTCTAATCAAGAAGCAGTGGTTGCCCTCATACCTGTTATACCATATCACCCCCGTGGGCAGATCTTGCCAGGTAGCACTTTGTGGGGTGCACAGCTGAGAAAGCACCATTGACACTTTTTCTCCTTAGAAAGCCTGCATAGCTCCTTCAGGCATTATCAAAGCTAGTTGGCTGAGCGGAAACTTCCAGGTCTAACGCAACTCAACTGTAAGGGTAGCAAGCTAGCAGCAGGGCTCACTCCAGGTCAGAGGCCCCAGAATGAAGGCAGCTAATAGTGTAACCCTCAGTCTAAGGTTGGAGGCTCGAGGGTTTTTGTAAGTCCCGGTACCCACACCACAACACA